>CAIGQZ010001492.1:5840158-5857389 GCA_903798205.1 Danio tinwini | reverse complement strand
TATATATATATATATATATATATATATATATATATACATACACTGTTACAAAAATACAAGTATTTATATAATAATTACACTGTAAAAAATCTAAATTTTAAATAGTTAACTCAGTTTAAAATTGTAAGTTAGGTGGACATATTTTTGAGCTCAGAGTTGAATTTACTCATAAAAATGATTCAGCTGCATGTTTGGAACTGTTTGTTCAATGAAAGTAAAATATTTAGTTGAGGAGACTACATTTTTATTTCTCCCTATCTTCAAAAAATAAAAAGTTGAGTTAACTTAAAAATTTAAAGCAACCAGCTGCAAAGAAATTTTGAGTTTATAAAGCTTCAGTGTTTGAAGTTGTGCCAAATTATTGCACAAAGTATACTTGACTTAAACCAGCATTTTCGGTCAACTTAAAAAATAATTTGACACAACTTCAACCACTGAAGTTTAATAAACTCAAAATTTATTTGCAGCTGGTTGCTTTAAAATTTTAGGTTAACTTAACTTTTAATTTTTTTACAGTGTACTTAGTAAGGACAACTACAGCCTGACACAACAAATTTCACACACCCAGAACAAGCACAATTAACTAACAAACTCATGACAATAATTATCTTTTTATCTAAGTATGCGTTACGCTGTGTAGGTGAAAAGGTGGCACCAAGTAGCACAATAATAAAACTTATTTGTTTTCTGTAGTTCAGTCAAGGCCCTTTATTTCAAGAAAAATATATTAAAAAAAGAGCTGACAAACCTCGCAAAACAACATTCCAATTATATTTGACTTATCTCATAAACAGCAGTATCTGATTTGTTTTGGCACGATTAATTGAGCTTTTTCCATTCAGAACATATTGAAATTACATATCAACTCGCATATGTACAAGAGATTAAAAAGAATTAAAGATAAGAGTCTCACTGTGTGCCAAAACACTGATTAGGAAAGCCCAATCTGAAGGATGCTGTGGTAAATATAACAAGGAATATGGTAACAGATGGTTGCATTGCCCATCCAACAGATATACTGGCAGTGTGTGTTGTTCAATAATTCCTAACAAATGTGAACGGCACAGCCTGGCATAATGAAAATCCACCAGCAGGTGCCAGTCTTGTGCCATCTAAATACTTCAGTATTGATCCCTTCTTTCTGAACAATGAGCAGATTTCTCTTGCAGACCATAACCTATTGCATTATTTCCTCAAAACTGATTTCAGATCGCTCTAAATGGATAAACGCTGCCAATACTGGCCTTATAAAAGTTGAAAAGCATTAGATGCAACCAGAAAGACAGCCATCGTTTCATGTGATGGCTGCTGAAATCTAATACACTTCACTTCTGATATTTGCAATAGGTTTAACACTGAAGTTTAAGGATATGAGAAGCTTGGGGGACTATTATAGAAGTTTGTTTTCTGCTTTGGGTTGAAGAATTTAAAAAAGGAAAAAAAGTAATTGCAGCTTTGTCTTTCAGAATTCAGATTTTTTCTTTTCAAGTTTCTTTTCATTTTAAGTTATTTGATGAATGAATGAATCAATGAACAAACAAATGAATGAACGAATCAATCAATCAATAACCTGGAATTACTTTTGTTCTTAGAATTGAGATCTGTGTCTTACAATTTAGAGTTTTTGCAGGTTTGAGTTGAACTCTAGCTCTTAAACATAAAGTTAAAATCCTTAATTTGAAAGATGAAAGAAAGGAAGTTGGCATTCTGAGAAAAAGTACTGTATGAACTGCTACAAAGTCAGAATTAGGGCATAAATGAACAATTCTGTCTCTTTTTCTTCCAGTTTCAAACTTATCTTGCACTACTTTGTATCTTGCAATTACAAATAAGCCTAGAATTGCTAGAAATAATGTCAATTAATTTTGAGAAATAATATAAACTTGCAATTAAAAGAAACAATGTTGCAATTCTGCAACAAATAAAATGATATACAGTTGAAATCAGAATTATTAGCCCCCCCTGATTTATTAGCCCCCCTGTTTATTTTTTCCCCAATTTCTCTTTAACGGAGAGAAGATTTTTTCAAAACATTTCTAAACATAATAGTTTTAATAACTCATTTCTAATAACTGATTTATTTTATCTTTGTCATGATGACAGTAAATAATATTTTACTAATATTTTTACTATTTTTAAGTCACTTCTATTCAGCTTAAAGTGACATTTAAAGGCAGATTAGGGTAATTAGGCAAGTTATTGTATAATGATGATTTGTTCTGTAGACTATCGAAAAAATAACTTAAAGGAGCTAATAATTTTGACATTAAAATGGTGTTTAAAATTTTTAAACTGCTTTTATTCTAGTCGAAATAAAACAAATAAGACTTTCTCTAGAAGAAAAATATTATCAGACATACTGTGAAAATCGGTTTCCTATACCGTCCAAAGACATGCGGTACAGGTAAATTGGGTAGACTAAATTGTCCATAGTGTATGTGTGTGAATGAGTGTGTGTGGATGTTTCCCAGAGATGGGTTGCGGCTGGAAGGGCATCCGCTGCGTAAAACAAATGCTGGATAAGGTGGCGGTTCATTCCCCTGTGGCGACGCCAGATTAATAAAGGGACTAAGCCGAAAAGAAAATAAATAAATGAATGAATACTGTGAAAATTTCCTTGCTCTGTTTAACATAATTTGGGAAATGTTAAAAAAGAAAAAACTGTATATATTTTTGTCTGTGCAATTCTGAATTTTCACATTGCAGTCTCTTGCTATTTGTGTTTTACAAATTAAATTTATACATTTGAGAAAAAAAATCTGAATTTTGAGATGTACACTACCTGACAAAAGTCTTGTCACCTATCCAAGTTTTAGAAACAATAAATGACAACTTGACTTCTAGTTGATCGTTTGGTATCAGAAGTGGTTTATATGAAAGGCAAAGGACTCTAGATTATGTCTATTTTAACAAAATAAAATATGATCATCCCTTTTTTATAATTTAATTAGGACAGTAAGGTCTGATTTTGCTTAGACAAAAGTCTTGTCACTTAACAGAAATAATGTACAGTATAGAATATAAAGTGCAGTGGAAAAAGAATGAATATTGTGTATGACTCCCATGAGTTTGGATGACTGCATCCATACATCTCTGCAATGACTCAAATAACTTATTAATAAAGTCATCTGGAATGGCAAAGAAACTGCTCTTGCAGGACTCCCAGAGTTCATCGAGATTCTTTGGATTCATCTTCAATGCCTCCTTCTTCATCTTACCCCATACATTCTCAATAATGTTCATGTCTGGTGACTGGGCTAGTCAATCCTGGAGCACCTTGATCTTCTTTGCTTTCAGGAGAAGAAGCGCCGTCCTACTGAAGAATTTACCCTTTCCTGTGGTTTGTATATGGGCAGCACAAATGCCTTAATACCTCAGGCTGTTGATGTTGCCATCCACTCTGAAGATCTCTCGCATGCCCCCATACTAAATGTAACCCCAAACCATGATTTTTCCTTCATCAAACTTGATTGATTTCTGTGAGAATCTTGGGTTCATGTGGGTTCCAGTAGGTCTTCTGCAGTATTTGTGATGATTGGGATGCAGATCAACACATGATATATCAGAAAAATCTACCCTCTGCCACTTTTCCAAAAGATCAACTACAAGTCAAGTTATTTTTTTTGCTCTTACAACTGGGATCGAGGACAAGACTTTTGTCAGGTAGTATACAGTAAAGTCAGTGTTAGAAATAAAGTCAGATTTCTGAGAAAAGTTATACACTTGCAATAGCAAGAAAAGTAAAAAAAAAATATATATATATATGTGAGACAAAACCACAAATGCAATTCATAATTTATTTTTTTATAATTATGAAAATAAATTGGGGGCAGAGCGGTGGCGCAGTGGGTAGCAAGAAGGTCGCTGGTTCGAGCCTTGGCTGGGTCGGTCGGTTGGCATTTATGTGTGAAGTTTGCATGTCCTCCCTGTATTTGCGTGGGTTTTCTCCGGGTGCTCCTGTTTCTCCCACAAGTCCGAAGACATCTGCAGGTGAATTGGGTAAGCTAAAATTGTCCGTAGTGTATGTGTATAAATGAGAGTGTATGGGTGTTTCCCAGTGATGGGTTGCAGCTGGAAGGGCATCTGCAGCATAAAACATTTGCTGGATAAATTGGCGGTTCATTCCGCTGTGTTAACCCCTAATTATTAAAAGGACTAAGCCGAAAAGAAAATGAATGAATGATGAAAATAAATTAGACATTTTCTCAGACAATTCTGAGTTTACATTTTGCAATCTTGCTCTGTTTTCTCAGAATAGTCGACTTGCAACTTGACTTAGTTAGCAATATGTATCTTGTAATTTCAAGCTAAACTTCTTCAAATTTAGAAATAAAAGTATTTGGAATTTTAGGATTTTCCATCTTGTATAAAATATATATTAAAATAATTGCGAGAAATAAATGATTTGTGAGAAATTATAAACTTGCAATTATGAGAAAATAATTCTAACATTTCCCCAGCAATTCTGAGTTTACATCTTGCAATCTGCTGTTTTCTCAGAATAGCATGGCATATCTTGCAATTTGAAGTTGACTTTCAAATTAGATTTTAAAATTCACAATCCATCGAATAAGGTCAGAATGACAAGATATAAACCCAGAATTGCAGGAAATAATGTATTAGTGGGCGACACGGTGGCTCAGTGGTTAGCACAGTCACCTCACAGCAAGAAGGTTGCGGGTTCGAGTCCCAGCTGGGCCAGTTTGCATTTCTGTGTGGAGTTTGCATGTTCTCCCCTTGTTCATGTGGGTTTCCTTTAGGTGCTCTGGTTTCCCCCACAGTCCAAAGACTTGCGCTATAGGTGAATTGAATAAGCTAAATTGGCCAAAGTGTATGTGTGTGAATGAGTGTGTATGAATGTTTCCCGGTACATAGTTGCAGCTGGAAGGGCATTTGCTGTGTAAAACATATGCTGGTTGGTGGTTCATTGCACTGTGGCGACCCCTGATGAATAAAGGGACTAAGCCGAAGGAAAATGAACGAATAATGTCTGAATTCTGAGGAAAAAACTTGTTGATGCAAACAATTGTCCCAATTCTAAATGGAAAAAATGCATTGCTAGGCATAAAAACTGAATTTCAGTATACATCTAATATTAAATCTTTTTTTATCAGACAATTCTGAGTAAAATGTTTGCAGTCAAAAATAATTCAAACAATTCTGCCAAATTTATTTCCTGCAAATTCTGTGGGGAGAAAAAAGTGAATTACAAGATATAAACTCTGGGAGAAATAAACAATGATTTGACATAAACTTGTGAGAAAAGTTGGAATTAAGAAAAAAGTCCACATCTTGCAATTTTATTTCATAATTGCAAGTTAACATTTCACATTTCTTTCTCCAAATTATGAGGAAAAAAAGGCATTAATTTTAAATTGTTTACACAATGGCACAAACAGGCATCTATACAAAGAGGGCAGTGCATTTGGCAATGAAACGTTCTCTTGGACCGCTCTCTGGTGTTGACAGACTTTTGAGGGACGGCAGTTTAATTACAGTGTGGAGAGGCTCGCACACACACACACACACACACACACACACACACACACACACACACACACGAGTGCCAGACCTCCAGGACACTCGGCCTGCCAGGGCTGCGAACTTGACCACAGTCATTCATCTATTCCAGAGAGAAGCTCTTCTGCTGAGGAATATCTGCTCTGATTGCCCTTGCTGCGGTGTGCCAGAGCCTGGCTTTCTGTAAACAGCCCTCAAACGTTTCATGTGAAATGAGATGAGCACCCGTGAGCTTTTTATATGGCCACTTTTTCAACTGATAGCCTTTTAACTCACTGTAGAAACCATGCCAAGCGAAATTACTGTGGCTTTGGATTTTTATTTACGAAGGTAAAGAGGCATCAGTGTTGGCGCTTTTAAATACACAAAACAAACACAACCCACATAGCAAATGTTTTCTGGCCCAGCTCTGGGCCACTCAATAACTTTTCCCTTGGCCCAAGTACCGCAAAGAATGACGGTCCTGAAGTGGCCCATAACTGGATTAAAGACAAGGGCCACACATGGGCCATAACTGGCCTGAATCTCAGCAAATATATTACCTTTAACTGGCTCTGAACTGGGCCAAACCAGGTTTATTATTGGCACAGATTATCAGCTATAAGTTAATATCAACACCACCTTTTAACCAGAAACCCCAAAAACTGAGCCATAACCCAGCCTAATGTTCCCTAAACAATGTGAACAATCGCTACACTGATCTGGGCCACACACCACCCATCCACAACTGGCCCAAATGTAGTTTGCCGTCATGCATGCAGTGCTATCATTGCCATTAATGGCCCACGTTCGGCTGACATTTTGCATGCTAGTTCCTGCAACACGCCAGCAGTGCCATAATGAGGCCACATTTGGGCCAAGTCCGTTTGCTATGTGGGAAGTCATTAAAAGGTCTACTCAGTAATAAATTCCTCATCAAGATAGTTTTGAAAAAAGGTCTGATACTGAGAAAGCCATACACTTGCTATTGTTGGAGAGTCCACACCTCACAATTCTTGAATTACCACATTTTTTTCTTTTCATTTGTTTTGCAATTTAAAGCTAAAACTCTAAAAATGTAGCTTGATATTACACTCAAAATGTAGTATATCTTGTAAATTCTATCTTGCTAAACAGTTCAAATTGCAAGATACAAACTCAGAACTGGGAGAAATTATACTTTTTGAGAAATTATATATAGTTGCAAGTACAATAAAAGTAGCTATTGTAATAAAAAGTGATTATAATATAAACTCAGTGATTTGATGTGAAAAAAAATTATATATATACATCTTGCAATTCTGACTTTTTACGCTCACTGCAAGTTTACATTTTACTTTTCTTTTTCCAAGTTGTGTGAACAATCTTTAAAGATCCTCAAAGGGGCTCCCCCTGAAACAGGCGACAAGACATATGGGGAAGATCCATCCATTTAAAATAATAGGCAATAGTATTTCATTAAAATCACAGCCTTTCCAGTCAGAGTTGTTGAGTTCCAGAGCATTTGTCTCGTCACAGCAAGTCCATAACAGCATGCTGACCATTTCTCTGCTTTCAAATACAGAATTAAATGTAATTCAAATAGATTCTATAGTTTTTGTCATCTGTGAGATTTGCTTATAAAATCTGCTCTGCTGTGTTGTGTTTTGGGACCAGAGCAGACTGTGCTCTGCAGCAGTTAGTATAATACAAACTTGAAACCAAACTTCATTTACCTCAGTGGAAAGCAAACTGAATGAACTGTTTATTACAAAAAATATTAATTAATTAATTTTTCTTCAGCTAAGACCCTATTTTTTTTATCACAGCAGAATGAACCACCAGCTATTCCGGCATATGTTTTACGCAGCGGATGCCCAGCCGCAAGCCAGTATTGGGAACCAGCCATACATACACACACTCATACACTACGACCAATTTAGTTAATACACTACGACCAATTTAGTTAATTTAAATCACTTATATCGCATGTCATTGGACTGTGGGGGAAACCGAAGCACCCAGAAGAAACCCACGCAAACATGAATAGAACATGCAAACTCCACACAGAAACACCAACTGGCCCTGCCAGGAATAGAATCAGCAACCTTCTTGTTGTGTATATATATAAATATATAGTGAACCAACTGTATTCCGTTGACCATATAACTGTATGTTTCAGACTCCATTTTGAATGTCTTAGTTGCCTCTAAGTTTTTTCACCTCAGGCTTGCCATAGTTACAGATAAGTATAATCTGTCACATTTATAAAGCGCATTTTAAAGTATTCAAAATGCTTTGCACTTTTGAAGGGAATCTCTTTAACCACCAGTATGCAGCTACACCTGGATGATGGCAGCCATTTTGTGCCAGACTGCACACCACACAACAACTCATTGGTTTGGAGGGGATGAAGTGATGAAGCCAATTAGTAGATATGGGGATGGTTAGGAGACTATGGACAGAAGCCATTCAGCAAATTTGGCAAGGATGCTAGGAACACACTTAAACTCTTATTTTTTCGAAGGACATACTGAGATTTTAAATGACCACAATTAGACTACATGCACACAGCAGGTTTCAGCATGCAGACTTTTGGGATTCTTCCCTATGTTGTTAACAGCTAATAAAAATAGAGGAGTTATAGTTTCGGCTACAGTAATTATGTTCTTACTTGCAAAAACCTCAATGCTTGGTTGTGGTTGATATGACAATAAGTCACTGATTTCAGCTGTGTGTTGTAGGGTGACCAGATGTCCCGTTTTTTCCCCCAGGAAAGTCCCTTATTTTCCAGGACATTATTATTTGTCCTTATTTCTGCTCTACAGGGAGAACTGTCCACTCAAAGGTAGTAACCAAGCATATCGTAAAACAACAACAACAAAAAAAAAACAATAAACAACAAACAATATTCGTTATTAACTTACAATAAGAGAAGTGGGATTAGGCGGAATCATGCTGTATAATGGACTCGTAAGTGGACTGCTGTCTCAGCCACGCAGCCGTGCAATTCTGCCCTTAAATAACCAAGATGCTGTGCAACCAAATCAAATAGCCAACAGTTATCAAAAGGTCCATCTTGGCGAAGTATCTATTGCAAGAAAATAAATGGTTTAAGTCTAACTGAACCAGTTTAAAAGAAAACTTTTAAACTAGTGAATTTCCCTTTTTACAAAAACGACAGTAATAATCCGGAGCAATGAAATATTGGGGCTGGCTTTCATCAGACAATATATCTGAGGGAAAAAAAACATGCTAACCCTCTGTAATTGATTGACTCAACACCAAATGGAAAATTAGAAGCATGGCTTTTAAATATATTTTTTAGGGATTTTTGCTTAGCTGAAGTTTAAAGTAAAGTTTTTAAGGATAAGCTTATTTAAAGTATTAAATCACTCATTTCAGGAAGTATTGCAAATGTGGGTTTTTTCTGTGATTTTGGCAACCTGTTTAAAATTCAAAGTTCATGTGATTAATTTAGTATGCTTGTATGCCTACTTTAATAAAATAGAAATCATTTAAATTATATAAATGTTAATTAGCAAATTAATAATAATAATAATTATTATTATAATAATAATAATAATTATTATTATAATAATAATAACAATAATAATAATAATAATAATAGCAAAAAAAGTTTCTTTTGTGAGGCGATAAAATCAATGGGGCTCTTGGGTTTGCTATAGTTTTTGGCTCATTCATCTAATTTTACTTTTGTAGGTGACTGATTTCAGCTGTGTGTTGTAGAGAGTGGGATGCTTCAGATAGTAGAGTGCATTTGGCTGTTTAAAAAAAAAAAGGTTGAGAAGGTGAAGTGCAAGGTGATGAAATAAAAGAAATCATTGATTCTTATTGGCTATAGTGTGAAACTTTTAAGTTTTTAATGCATTAATCTTAATAATGCTTATAGATAAAGTAAAGACTATATTGATACTAAAACCCCTAAAAGCTTTAAAGGTCCTGTGAAGTGCTTTGAAATGTGTATTTTTGTTTGATGTCTGATGTGATTACAAATGAAACATGAAGACAGGGTAGGGTGTATAGTAGCTCCTCCCCTTTATACAAAAACAGCCAATAGCGTTTCATTTCCATCACAGTTCCATCCACCTATTTTTATAAGCATTTTTGGAGATGCACATAAAAAACGATTGATGGAAACCCCAAGATGCACATAAATTTTGAAAATGTACATTAAAAAAAACATGTGCATAACTCAGTAGGATGAACTTTTTATTAAAACTATGATGGAAACACTTTTACTTCCAGTATGCAAATTAAAAAAAGGGTTTATGCGATTTTGTTATAAGAGATCATGTGATGATAAAATGTGAGTGAATAGACAAACCAGCAGGCTGAGCACATTGTAAAACATCTGAAATGTTGTTTTGGTCATTTCAGTATTAGCGTTATTATATTATTAATTACCTCCAGATTGTCAAGAGCATCTATGCTCCGCGTCTCATGCCTTTACACGCCACCGTGCGTTTACTGCATGTCAGGATTGCCTTCTGAGGCGCAAGCAAGTGATTTATTAAATGAAGAAAATATTCACGCAGCTTCTCCTACTACAGCAAATTCCATTTTTACTGTTGATATTTGGCGCCAGTTAATCAGGAAGTGACAATTATTTTGATATTTTTTGACTTGTTAAATGGAAACGCTGCTTTATTCGCACATCTTTTATGCAATAATCCAGTTTTGCGCATAAAGTTAATGCACATTTTTGGATGGAAACAGCTAGTGAGAATGGTTGAGCTCAAAGGCATCAAATGAAAAGCAAATGAGGAGCTCTTGAAAGGGGGTGGGGCATTTTTAGATACCAGAGAGCATTTGATTTGTCAGAGTATTTGATGAGAAACTAAAATATGAGGTGATGTCCAAAAACATTGATCCATTTAGGCAGAAGTAACAAACTGCTTTGGATGTTTATATAGTCTAAATGCTAATTTGGTCACTGCTTGGAGCACACATATATCTTCAAGACTAACATACTGATAGTAACACCTAAAAACGTTATTTTCATTTCACCGGAATTTTAATTTTGATCTCAGGGGGACTTTAAAACTCGCATGAGATTAAGACACAAAAGTCATTCTGCATGAAGTGAATTCTTTTATGGGGACAGACATATTGAGATCACTAAACAAGCTGGATTCTGATAAATTAATAAACTAAACAAATGCAACATGTTTTATAACAAACTATTTTTTTTATGGAATCTCTTACTGGATGTTCTGCTGCTTTTCAGTTCTTTGTTTATTTTGCTTTCATTGTTCTATTTCAGATTATGATCACATTTCCATTTTGCATAATAACTCACGGCTGTCCACACTTGCACAGAAAGACACTTGAAAGCGGAATGCATTTTTGTCGGATGTGTGTTTGTGGAAGTCAATTAGCGATAAGAATGCCTTTCAGTAGCATCATTAGCACATCAGATTCTATTTAGATCACAATTAGCTCAAGTCACAATTAACTTTGGGATTAATTCAGCAAAACTGGGCTATAAACTGGTATATCTGTTATTTCGAGCATGACTTTTTAACTACATGAGGCAGGGCAAGTTAATGTCAACCTTCAAGATGTCATGTTGATACATGAGATCATTTAAAGGGACAGAGCAACTAAAAATGAACACTTTGTCATCATTTACTGGATGACTTTAATGACATTCCAAACCAGGTTGATCTTTTTACTGTACAAAAGTTTGTTTCCTCCATAAAAACGTGACTATTTATATCTCAAAATTCATATTCCACAATTTTTATATTTGAAATTGCAATTTAACATTAACATCAACATTGACAACTTATTCTTTTAAAATTCCAACTTAACATTGACATCCACATTTACAGCTTCTTCTTCTTCAAATTTTTCTGAGGTTACATCTTACAATTACGTATTTTATACGTATGTACAGCTTACAATTTTCAGTTTTTGTCTCATGTACATCTAATTTTACATTTGTTCATTTAGACTTTTTGATGAATTTATCAAATTATTACATCCTCAAGTTTTTTTCTTGCAATTGTCTCTTTTTTCTAAAGTCTAAGTTTACATCTCATATTATTTTTTTTAGATTTCAATATATTTTATAATTTTCAGTTTAAAAAAACGAAAATCTTTATTATTTTGAAATTATGAATTTAGGATCGGCGTGGTGGCGCATTGAGTAGCGCTGTCGCCTCACAGCAAGAAGATCACTGGTTGGGGCCCTGGCTGGGTCAGTTGTCATTTTTGTGTGGAGTTTGCATGTCTTGCCTGTGTTCGCGTGGGTTTCCTCCAGGTGCTCCGGTTTCCCCCACAAGTCCAAAGACATGGTTTATAGGTGAATTGGGTAAGCTAAATCGTTCATAGTGTATGTGTGTGAATGAGAGTGAATGGATCTTTCCCAGTGATGGGTTGCAGCTGGAAGGGCATCCGCTGTGTAAAACATATGCTGGATAAGTTTGCGGTTCACCCCACTGTGGCGACCCCTGACTAATAAAGGGACTAAGCCAAAAAGAAAATAACTGAAGGAATGAAAATGCTGAATTTACATCTCACAATTATGTTTTTTCCTTCAAAAGAATCAATTCATATATATTTTTTCAAGCTCTGAATTTGCAATACACTTTTCTTGTACTTTTGTGGGTAATTCTCACATCTGAAATCTAATACTTTTTTACAGCAGTTTTGCCTTTTCAAGAGAATTGTGAGTTGTTGTTGTTGTTTTTAGAATTCTTAGTTTACATCATTTTAACCATTTTTTTCTTTGAAAACTACACTTAATTTAATTTAAATGTTATATCTCACATTTTCTGATAGAACATCATTTTCAGTCTCTTAAATCTGAATTCAAGTATATATTTTCATAATTAAAATGTTTCATGTCAAAGTTGTTCATTTATATCTTGCAGTTACAAGCTAAAAACTGAACTCACAATCATTCATTCATTCATTTTCTTTTGGCTTAGTCATTTATTTTATCAGTGCTCGCTACAGCGGAATGAACCATCAACTTATCCAGCAGCGGTCCACCAACTTATCCTTACGCAGTGGATGCCTTTTCAGCTGCCATCACAGTACTGGGAAACACCATACACAATCATACTGTACCTTATGGTCAATTTAGTTTGTCCAATTCACCTATAGTGCATGTCTTTGGACTTTGGGGGAAACAGCAGGACTCAGAGGAAACCCATGCCAACATGGGAAGAACATGCAAACTTAACACCGAAAGGTCAACTGGCCCATCCGGGATTTGAACCAGTGACCTTCTTGCTGTGATGTGACAGTGCTAAATATATATATATATATATTTTTTTTATTATTATTGTTTTCTACCATAAGCATTTCCCGGACAGAACTTCAAAATCTGACAAAGTCAAAATCTGAAGAACATTATGGAAGCAAAATTTTGAAAATGATGATTAATTAACAATAAAAAATGTGACAGCCACCATGAAACATGTCTCTGGCATATATCCAGTGACGGGCTCTCATTGTGAGATTCCTGTGGGGATATGAAGCTGTGGGGTCTCATAGCCCTTCATTATTTCTCATTAAGGCCTGTCTATGAGGACCATTAGGCAGACAAAAAGATAATCACTTCCCTAGAGTACTGACCTCTTTATGCTTCTGTTTAGGGTTAAACAGAACAGCCACCTCGGTTGTAGTGTGGTCCACTTCCACAAAAAAGCGTTTGCAATAGCTGGTCTGGACTCTTGACACATCATTAATTTTGTTTACAAGAAAACCTGCACCTTCTCTGAAGCCCTTTGCCTGTGTGAAAACAGATAAATTGGACTTTAAATGTTACAATGAAGATCACAAAGCTGAGTTTTCTGATGAAATGATCACAACATATGTAGATCTGGAGGTATTGTATGATTAGTTATCAGCAGCTGTTTAATTAATGCACTAGGACTCGACATCTGGGATCGCTTCATGCAATTTCTTAACATAAAGATATCCTAATAATGCTATATTCATACATAACAAGCCACCATGTGCTTTTTTGTCATTCTAATTAACGAGCACCTGCACATTCCATTCAGAACGTTTCTAGTTTATCATACCGTAATATGGAAGTGTGTCCTTATAATAGATTGTGGATTTATAAGGAAGTTCGAGGAAAATAGATTGCAATGCAAACAAATTCATTCAGCTCTAAATCTTTTAAAATAAAAACTTTATGAAAACAGTTTACCAAAAGGATCAGAATACCAAAAAGTTTATAAATATAAATAAACACTTTATTAGGTACACCTGTACAACTGCTCGTTACTGCAAACTTCTAATCAGCCAATCACATGGCAGCAACTTAGGCAGCATTTAGGCATGTAGACATGGTCAAGATGATCTTCTGCAGTTCAAAACGAGCATCAGAATGGGGAAGAAAGGTGATTTAAGTGACTTTGAAAGTGGCATGGTTGTTGATGCCAGACGGGCTGGGATGAGTATTTCAGAAACTGATAGCTGATGTACTGGGATTTTCATGCACGTCTCTAGAGTTTACAGAGACTGGTTTGTGAGTGGCCTTGATAGAAAAGCAACAGCAACTCAAATAACCACTTATTACAACAGAGGTATGCAAAAGAGCATCTCTGAATGCACAACATATCGAACCTTGAGGCAGATGGGCTATAGCAGCAGAAGACCACACCGGGTGCCACTCCTGTCAGCTAAGAACAAGAAACTGAGGCTACAATTTGCACAGGCTCACCAAAATTGGACAATAGAAGATTGGAAAAAATGTTGCCTGGTCTGATGAGTCTTGATTTCTGCTGCAACATTCATATGTGGTTAGAATTTGGCATCAAAAACATGAAAGCATGGATCCATCCTGCCTTCTATCAAGGGTTCAGGCTGCTGGTGGTGTAATGATGTCAGAGATATTTCCTTGGCACACTTTTGGCTCATTAGTATCAATTGAGCATCGTGTCAACACCACAGCCTATCTGAGTATTGTTGCTGAGGAATATTTCCAGTACCTTGATGAATCTGTGGCACAAAGGATTAAGGCAGTTTTGAAGGCAAAAGGGGGTCCAACTCGGTAGTAGTAAGATGCACCTAATAAAGTGGCTGGTGAGTGTACGTGATTCCATTGAAATTTGCCATCAGATTGTGTCTAAACTTTAGTGTAAACAATTATTGAATTCAAAGTTTTGTGGAAAAAAAGTGTTTTACTCTTTATAACCTCGATAAATGTTGACTCTGGTGCGTAAAGGCTTCTGTCAGATCTCTACTAGAATCTTGGCTCATTCCTAACTTGAAAGACTTCCAGATGACTGATGACCTTTGTTTTTCTTGTTGCCACTGCTTTGTTCAAGTTCCATCAAAATTTTTTAAGGAGATTTAAATCTGAACACTAATAAGGACATTTAAAACCCTTATATTAAGATTTTTAAATCAACCTTCAGTGGATTTAGATTTATTTTTTGAGGTGACTGACCTCAGGCTTTAGCTCATACTCTGTAGGCATCACAATCTTTGACAATTTGCCCTAATACTTAAAATAAATTCATGATGTACCTCATACAGTTAAGATAACAGCACCGGTCCACCTACATGTTTGACTTTGGAGATTATGTTCTCCTGGCAATAAGCCTTTTTACCCCAAGGCAAATCTGTGGATCCATAGGTCCAAAAGCTGCAATTTGGCCAAATTCACATTCCAGAACTTCATGTCTTTCTAAAGGAATTTTAACATATCCAAGTCTGCCTTTAAACTTTCAACAGACAATATGACTGTCTGGTTGACCTTTTGTCAATAGGTTATAATTGAAGGTGCTATAGAATGAAAAGCTGGCATCTAATAAGAGATTGGTGCATGGAAATGACATACTGTGAGTCTCAAACATAATATTTTCTTGTTCTCATGTAAATTTGTAAGTGTAAAATACCCCCCCACCAACCCACAAAATAATGTAAGTTTCCCACATATTTCCTTGTTCTCATGTAAATTCATGAGTGTAAAATCCCCCACACCAATAAAACAAACAAAACACATACTCTTATTTTGAAAACGGCAGGCTTTAAGGAACAGTATAAGCAGACAGGAGTTACATTTACAGCTTGTTAGAGTGTAAAATTCAGGAAATACAGATTAAAAGTTTAATAGGCACAAGGTCTGTCTGAATTTGCTGTGAACTTCTATAGTGAAGAAGCAAACACGTGTGTACTGTATGTTTGTAATGAGGCAACAGATGCATCCAAACACCTGAATTGGTTTTAATGCATGTATCGTATTACTCAGCTCTTACTGACAATTTTTTAGAGTGAAAGTAAAACAATCCTTAATAAACTTCATAAAACCCTTCTGTTTATGTGGAGGTTGATATAAATTTCTGCCTGTGTTTTCAAATAAATATATAAAACTTTAAACATGCCTCCATTGATCCCTGTTTCTGTTCCGATATAATTATAATTGAGCCTATATTTCATTTACAACACATAACTTATGGACAGATATTTCCTATTACTTGCTCATAACATGAACCTCTTGTCCACGCCAGTTGAAACAATTATCATTTAACAAAGCATCTGTTATTATTATTACAAATAACAGTAGATAACAGTAGTATTTATTTCACATGTACAGTATATGTATTTCAGACTATCACACTGTGGGAGTATCAAAGACATGAGCAAGCAGCATAAGAGCAGAACTAATTAATATTCATGACCCTTCCAAATAAGGTAAAAATTTCCATACTGGTGGTGATTTCTAGGGTTGTAAATGGGCTTGCAAAATCGTTTGATGATGATAAGCTTTTATTTGTCACAACACTGTATACATGCAGGAAAATTGGACCCCTTTGACCATACACAAACATCATACATTTCAAGGGAAGACAGGTCAGTCTTTTCTAGAGATTTCTTGTCTCATACCGTCTATTTACACATCAGAGGGAATATTTAAACAAATTGTTATGCATTCTTTGGCATATTTAAAATAAAAAACATTGAAATAGTGGTGTCAGAAACACAATTTCATTTATTTATTGATTTATTTTCTTTTCGGCTAGTAGGAACACAATTTGACACAAAAAATGAGTCTTATTGTTCGTGCAAGTTAAAGGGTTAAAAATCATTGTGGTCGAGAGTGTGGCTTATTATGGTGTCTCAATGCTTTGTATAGTGTTGTTCTTATACTTTGTAATAAAATCTTTTTCCTCCTTTCATCGGGTCATCTTGCAAGCCATTGGCAGTAAACTGAGATTAAACATTTTCTGGCCGTTGATGATATTGTGCTTTTACTTCAACATCTTTATGGGTTTTGTGGTAAAACACATTTCAGACTTATGAACAAAGCTGCCAGACATTACATTTACATTTATGCATTTGGCAGACTTTCAGTGATTTATTGCAATGAAGGTACAGTACACATTTAATCCCATCTTGCTTTCTCTGGAAATCAACCCTATAATCTTGGCATTGCTAAAGCCAAGTTAATACTCTACAGTTTGAGCTACAGGTAGACTAAATGTCCCTCAAAATTGTTTGTATCTTTTTGAAGCTACATAGACTACCTTATGTAATAAAACAATCATCTCTATAACTTTGAGAGACCTGTTTTAATTCACCAATATATGCTATTTAGCTGCATAGAGTACATTTATTTATGAGTAACAGATCAAGCTACAGTATGTCTTGTTATAGAATATTCAAAGGCATAAAGTGATAGTTCACCCAACAATTTTGTAATTAAATTAATTAAACTAACTAACTAACTAACTAACTAACTAACTAACTAACTAACTAAC
>CAIGQZ010001492.1:5805816-5817729 GCA_903798205.1 Danio tinwini | reverse complement strand
CACACACACACACACACACACACACACACACAAACACACACAGTATAAAGGTAGTCAGGACCGCTGCTGGCCAAAAGGGTGCCCTATGCAAAATTTTACTGTGGTGCCCCCACAGACAAACAAAAACACACAAACATATGTATTTAAACATGTATTTTTTTATTTATATACATAAATATGCATTTAAACACTCAAAATTATACTTAAACATTCAAATATTTACATTTCAAATAATAGTTTACATTAAAATAAACACTGACATGTCTTCTGCAGAAACATTCCCAATTTCAAACATTCACAAAACATAAGGAATGAAACCCTTTCTGTACCTGTAGAGATGGCCGGTCCTCAGATCTGCTCTGTATCTGTGCAGTTGCTGGTGCCTCTGAAGCAGTGCTGGATCAGGCCACCTCATCTTCTTTTGTGACAAATTACAGCATTAAACCTCCATGTACAATACAGAAGAAATAAGTCATTAAAATAAATCTCATGACATACCATTAAGACAATTGACTATTCAAGCATTTTTCATAATGTGTCTAAACTACCACCAACTTGTGGATTTAACTTGCTCTATAATCTATGGTGACAAAAGCAGACCCTTGCCGTCAGTATAAATCAAAGACATTTGTGGTTTTTAAGAATTGATGAGTGTATTTTTAAACAAAAACTTTGTTAGCATTCAGAAAAAAATAATCATTAATGAATGCATGCCATAAAAATGGTTTATGGCCTGAGGGTTTATATTGTATAATATTGATCTTTCATAAATCACAGAATGAGTCAGTTTTGTTATTTAATATTGTAATGTACAAAAATGAAAAACCGGCCTATTAAAAACACATAAATCCACCGATGTAAAGACTAAAAGAGACTTGTCATTGCAGTGAGACAAGTAAAAACAACAGCAGCAATAAAAAAATCATAGAAATAGACAAAACAATAAACATTGATAACTGCAAAAAATATATATAATATATATTTATTTAATATCATATAATAACTATATAATAATAAATAATACATGCAGTGAAATAATTGTGCTGTGCATGTGTATGTAGATGGTGTGCAATCAGAATTATAAAGTATTGCACAAGTTAATAAAAATAATTGAGTTTGTGTAATTATCAAAAAGAAAACATGTCCTTTCGGAGTTTAAAGCACAATGCATAGCAGCAAAGCAAGAAACTGAATGTAAACCATCAACGTAAACAAATCAAGCAGATTTGGTGCAGTTGTGGAAAAGTTAAAACGTTAGCCTCACTAATTTTCTTGAACAACCAAAAATATGTTTTCCAGATTCATGGACATAAGTTACCTGAAAGTGATGCACGCGATTCATCTTGTACTTTTTCCCTCTTCTCGGCTCCAAACTGCTGTTGTCTTTTCCTGGGCCTACAGCCTACAACTTGCATAAATTATATGCTGCTAGCAGTCGTAAAGATAAGTGGACTAGACTGCATCACGCGTACGCGGCTATGCATGTACACAGAAAAAAGTATGTCACATGTTTTTTTGTTTTTTTTGCGTTCGTCACAAAATGATTTTTTAAAGGTGCCCTACGCAACCTGCATACTCTGCATATAGGAAGCGGCGATACTGTTAGTAGTTCATGAGTAATCTCAAATGTTTTAGGGAGACTGAACAGAAATATAGGGGGCTAAAGCGATGCCCATGCTTTTTTATAATTTAACCTCAATGTTTAAGCGAGACATCATTTAGTTGACTTGTCGTCGTCTTCGAAAAACTCCCTAAATTTTCTCACATGTCCTGTGGTCGTCAGGGGAACCTTAAACAAAAATGCACCGATTGCAACAAATTAGGATGCAAGTAAAAAAAAAAAGTCGTAATACCCAAACAGCTCATGGAAAAAAAGTAGGCATACGGAGTATACGTGCGTATAGCCCTGACTAAACCACTGGTTTCAATGGTATACTCGTAATGGAAGCAATTACAGTTTCTGTAATGGTTTCTGTTGTTTTATTTTGGTTGTTTTTGTCAAATATTCCACACTGTAAAAAATATCCCACACTAACCTGAGCTAAACTGAACTGAACTTATTTCTGAAAACTGAACTGACACTGTTTCAATTCACTATAAACTTCCATGTGAAGCTGCTTTGACACAATCTAAATTGTATAAGTGCTATACAAATAAAGATGAATTGAATTGAATCCGTAATTTAGCAGTTTTCCGTATTTTGTGATTCATGTTTTCCCCATTTATTTATGCTTTTCAATTGCATTATGGGACCTTGATCTTTCTTTTAAACAACTTTTAACCTTAAAAAGTTATAAAAAGTGACTTTTAGTAACATTTTAAAATAGTTCAAAGTGATATAATGTCTGGGTTGGTGTTGTATTAAGCTGCCAGTATTTTCTGTTATTTTACAGACTTATTTCTCTATATAGTATTTCTTATAAATAATATTATTTCAAACTACTAAAAGGTCAATATAAGTCACTTTGTTAAACTGAGTTGAATTTTAAGCATTAAAAGTCAACATGGCAGAGATCAACATCCCATGATGCAATTTACAACTGTAAATAAACAGAAAACACTTGTGAATCACAAAATACAGAAACTAGCAGATATTGCTTTTAAAGTGCATGACAGCTTCTAAAACTCTTCCAGCAACTTTTCTTCTAATAATCAGTGGTCTTTTTTAGAGAAAATTTTACATTTATCCCAAATTGAGAGGAATTGTTGGAGGACAGATTGCGTTTCATACTATCAACTGCCAAAACCTCTTCAATTGAACTTTAAATTCCCTCATCTCTGTCCACACTATGCCAGATTTCACAGAGCCTCTATATGTAATAAAACTCTCAATTGATTTGTGAAGAGCAAAGCTCAGAAAGTCTATATTATCCTAAGGAGGATTTTGATGATTTCACTATGAGCTGTGAACGTGAAGAGTCAAGCAGATGTTACAGTCCTATGAGGGTAAACAGTGTTTGTACGGCGTGAAATGAATGCCAAGCCTTTTAATCGAGTTAAAAGGGAAGAAAACACATTAAATAAAACCAAAGGAGAACTGTGGGTTCACTCAAGGTAATAAGACAGCACGAAAGAAAGAGCTGGAGAAGAATTCTGCTGACAGAAACCCATTATGTCAGTTTTCAGAGCAATTTCGAGTGGATTCATCAGGATAAAAAGAGCTGGAGGTTTTAAGCCACACTGCTGAATCCACCTGTATGATAGAGCAGGACGACTGATGATGAAAAGGGTGAAGTTTATGGCAAGCCATTTTAACATTTAACTTTTAGATATGCATATGCATTTTAGTAAAATGGATATGTGCAGAACGCCCGAGAGGTCGCACTTATGTCTTTCTTTTGCTTTTCACTTCTTTTAAAACCTGTTTTAACACATTTTAATCTGTTTTTAAATGATTTGTACTCCTTGTTTTTATTTCTTGTTTCTTTTTTTCTTGTTTATGTAAAGCACTTTAAATTACCATTCTGTATGAAATGTGTTATATAAATAAACTTGTCTTGCCTAACATGTTTTATTTTTATTTGATGCTGTACTTATTCATCAGATGCTAGTGTAGTCAAAACATACAGTTAATCAAAAAGCAGTTATTCATTAGTATCTAAATAGATGAATTATTAATTATATACCAGTACTCAGTGGTAGAAAGAGTAATACGAAAATGTACGATTTTAAAAAGGAGGCGTGGCACCCAACCCCACCCCTAAACCCAATTGTCATTGGGTGATGAGCAAATCGTACTAAATTGTACAAATTAGATCGTACAAATCATACGAATTAGCTACTGAATCAAAAAGTTCCGAACTGCCGCGAGATTGCATTGGAAAAATCATACTCAAGTAAAAGTAGCATGACTTGCTAAAAAATATAGTGCACATAGAATAAAAGTATCTGCTCAAAATACCCAAAGAATGAGTAAAAGCAGCCCTTTTAAAAGTCCTCAAGAGTAGTGAGTGGTGAGAACTGTAAAAATATTTCACATTATACCCTGCAAATTAAAAATGTAGCTTAAATCAGTGTCATTAAGGGTGTTTCTAAGTGTTAGTTGCAGTATTTGTGATTCATGGACCATACATTTAAAATGTGACAGTCATTTAACGTAGGAAACTGTTGCATTAATATACAGTTGAAGTCAGAATTATTAGCCCCCCTGAATTATTAGCCCCGCTGTTTATTTTTTTCCCCAATTTCTGTTTAACGAAGAGAAGATTTTTTTCAACATATTTCTAAACATAATAGTTTAATAACTCATTACTGATTTTTTTTTTATCTTTGACATAATGACAGTAAATAATATTTTACTAGATAGTTTTCAAGACACTTCTATACAGCTATAAGTGACATTTAAAGGCTTAACTAGGTTAATTAGGTTAACTAGGGAGGTTAGGGTAATTAGACAAGTTATTGTATAATGATGGTTTGTTCTGTAGACAAACGAAAAAAATAAATTGCTTAAAGGGCCTAATAATATTGACCTTAAAAATTTAAAACTGCCGAAAACTTTCTGCCGAAAGGAAAAAAAACATTATCAGACATACTGTGAAAATTTCCTTGCTCTGATAAACATCATTTGGGAAATATTTAAAAAGAAAAAAATTCTAAGGGGGGCTAAATAATTCTGACTTTAACTGTATGCATCTGTACAACAAGTCAACAAAAAAACAGGCTGACAGATTTATATGCTGGCCAAAATCTGTCGCCAAAAAGCTAAATTCTAACTGTGCCTGTGACGCTTACTGCACAGCACTAAAAATCAAACAAGGTTTTTTATTCAGTTCATGGTGGTAATGTTAAAAATTACTATATTAGTAGAACATTGTTGCTATCTACAGAAATCATCTAAATTTATTCTGAACATTAAATGGTAGCCTGTTGTATACTACACTTCAAATGTTCAGAATGTGTTCAAAATATCTGCAGCAATATGTTTTATATACTAAAACAACTTTAAATAATGTATCTATGCTTTTACACATGTAGATCGATTGTTTTGTTCTGAAACAGGATTAAAATTGTGACAATGTAGTTGTTTTTTTCTTTTCACATGACAATGTTTCTAAACAGACCGAAATTCTTAAAACATGCCACGTACGAGTAAACTCTCCTCATATTGGTCAGTGTTTGGTTTATTTTCTGTGATTTGTGATTTATGACGATGAAAAATTAGACATTATAAGCAAATTTTTTTTTTCATTTTGAATGGTGACACCCACAGACATAGCCACCAAATATAATTTAGAGGTAAGAATTTCTCATACATAGCCTCATTTTAATTGTCAAGGGTTGTAAAAGATCAATATCAATTCTAAATCAGAACTTGTGGTAACCAAAACTTTAATGGTACTATACATATTTTTAATAGTTCAGCTAGACAGCATGCTTTCACTTTTGTATACATGAAACACACTTTTACTGGTAGGAATGTACTCATTATACTCTCTTCTTATAGCTATATATGCCTATTACATTGGTAAAGTTTTTTTCCTATTGAAGTTTTTCCTTGCCATTGGCTTGCTTGGATTGGGACTTGTGGAGCTACGCATCGATGGATTTGCCCTTCAGTGTTTGAACTTTCAGCAGTGAAATTTAAACAACACTGAACTGAACTGAACTAAACTTCAACCCTGAAATCTGGACTTTACAAGAACTTCTTTATTAATTGGCTTTTTCACAATCTACATTGTAAAAGCGCTATAGAAATAAACATGAATTTAATTAAATTTAATCCATAATACATTGTAATATACTGTAGCCTGGTTTTTTAGTTTGTTGAGTCGTACCATTTTCTAACTGCTAATGAACCAATACAGACTTCGTTTTAACCGAGCTGAAAACAATTGTTTTGTTTTTGCACATTTGAGTGTGATTGCATGGTTTACATATGCCCAACGAACCAAGCTAAGGGGGAAAACGTGCCAGATTCCGAAACAAACATCTAGGTGTGAAAGCACCCTAACATCAACAAAAAGTAAGGGACACCAGGTAAAATCTTGCTTAGGGCAGCAAACTGGCCAGGCAGGGAAAGATAACAGCTGACAGGGATATTAGCTGACAGGGCACAATTCAGAATAATCTAACAGACAATGGGTCTGTTAGCAGGCAACATGAATAACGGTTTGTGAAACAGAGGCAGGCAGCATATAAGAAATCAAAAATAAGAGAAACAGGCAAAGGTCAAAATACAGTAAACCGGATATGCTAAGTAAAGTCCACAGGGGCAAATCAAGTCTTTTGAATGAGTAAAGCTGCGGTCACACTAGAGTTTGAGCTTGCGAAGTTCTGTCATTCGACGCTGCGAAAAGGAGCGTGATTAAACAAGAAAATTAGGCATTAAAAAAAGTGAGCGATTGCTCCATGTTTTAAATTTCTGTTCAGAGAGGTCATGTTTTGATCCTGGATTGGTCTCATGCAGTCAAGTGATGCGATTTCGCAGGTCAGAGTTCACCAAGCTTGAACTTTGCACCTCAGCGAAATGCGAAACCTGACGCATGACCCTGCATTTCCCGTCTGAAGCATTCGAGTGCATATGAATGGAAGTCTATGGAGAGAAAAGTCCAGTGTGACCGCAGCTTAAGAGTGTGGCTTAAATAGTCCAGGTAATGAGGAACAGGTAGAATGGCAATCACTGCAGTGAGTTATGGGAAATGGAGTCCAGGAGAAAGCATAGCGACCTCTGGTGATGATCAGGGCAAACCGCAAAGGCCGGATATTAAAATACAGCAGATACTAGTAGTTCTCAATTGACACTAGTAACTGTTTATTGACTAGTACAGTGCAACATACTAGTGCAAGTAAGAGTTTTTATTTTACTAGTAAGATTTTAGTAGAACTTTACATTGTTCATTTTGACTAGTCATAATGTAACAAAAGTAAACAAGTTGGTAAAAAAAAGAAAACCCCTTAAGAGGAGCATTTTACTAAATATATGTACCGCATTACATATGTATTTATTCATAAAATGTATTTATTTATTTTTTGGTAGAATGAGTCTTTAAAAATAAACAACTACAGATTAAATGTTTATAATTCAGCAGTGAATTGGTGTAGAAATATCATTATTAAAAATATATATTTATTTTGCGCTGGGTTGTTTAATGAGTCTGTATGTTGTCCAACACATAAATAATTTAGTAATAGAAGTAAAGCATCTAGTTTTTAAATATTAAGCATTAATACATTTAGAACTAATTCAAGTAATGAGCAAGTAATAGTATCTAAAAAAATTGATACTAGTAGCAACAAAATAATAATAAAACACAAGTATCACAAAAATAGATGTATGCTTTAAGGATAAAATGTTAAAACAGCTTGCCATGCACAAGATTCAATATATCTTGATTCAAACACTGATTGATATAAACACTGGTGATGTCTATGGAAAAAATGAGCAAAATAGATTAAACTGCCTGATTAGAAGTTCAGGATATTTCAAATGTCTTAAATGGATGGGATTAGTTTTATAAATGTCATCTGATTTCAAAAGATGCCTGACATTTCACATACTGATTGGGATCTATGTAATTGTTGAGGTGGAAGTGTCATTGTCTGAATGTTGGGTTTTATGAAAGACTGTGCTGCATATATGCGATTAATTATGTAATTATAGCATTGTGTATATAGTTAAGAAGAAAAAAATACATCAATAGCCATTCGGTTCAGTTTCCAGGATTGGAAGCTCACCAATTTCATTTTCTTTTTACCTTAGGGATGCTGGCATTATTCAAACCACCAGCTGTTATTTTACCAGAAAGTTGGCAAAAAGGCCTAAAGCCATAATGAAGGCAGCACAAAAAGTTTCTAAAATAAATAAATAAATAAATAAATAAATAAATAAATAAATAAATGTTCTGCAATCAGAGACCTGAGTTACCCCCCCCCCCCAAAAAAAAAAAAAACGAAACAAAAAAAACAATAAGTAATTTGCTCTTTAACGTTTACTGAGGTTGTGAAGGAAAAACACAGATGTGATCCATTCGACTGAGATCAAAATCCCAAAATGTCTGTGAAACTCATTTTCAGGAATCCACAGGGTGTACTAGTAACAGGAATTTTGGTGGCAAATGATGGCAAGAAAAACAATGGTGAAAAATTTATGAATATGTTGAGAGTCATAGATATTTACATACATAATAAAACACCACAGTCAGATGCTGTCCGCGAACACTGGAGAGTAATCTGACTGTCTGCAACCTTAGTTATACAAATACATCTGCAATAGACTTCAGCAGATGATTTTGCTAAAATAAACACCATAAAGCAAGGCATGTTTTAACTACAACATTACAAAACACAACATTTAAAAGATGGTTTTCAGTAATTTACATTTTGCAATCAAATACTGCATAATACTACTAATGTTGAATTTTCCAAGATAGCACATGCGCCAATGAGACTGAAGCAGTTAAAATGGTATCTACTGTAGGTGTATAGTCTGTATAATTTATATTATATTAATAATATTGACACAAACTGTCTGACTCCAGACAGTAACAAAACATTATTAAAGAATTTTAAAGAATTAACAAATATAAAAATAAATGATAAAAAATACAAAAAATCTGGTGCTGGAGGAAAACCAATCGAGCAGCCCAAGCCAAGCCACAAACACAAGCTTCTCTTGGAAAAAAAGAGTGATTATTTTATCATGCACTCATTACCGACAATGTGACACAACTGTAAGGCCCGATACTGCAACCTGCGCACACAAGAGAACAATTAACTTCTAAACAGGAGCGTCTAGAGGGCAGCCCAGCACCAGCAAAATAAAAGAAACCGTAACCATAGCTGCATCCTAATTCGCATACTTCCATACTATATAGTACGCTAAAAACAGCATACAAGAAATACCTGGATGACCTACTGCTCACGAGATTCTGAAGTGCACATCCGATAGACGCTACGCTATCCATTGATTCACCTTGAGGAAATTCATGAATGAAGTGAAGAGACGCAATTGACACGAGTAGGTCACGTGATCATGACAAAATGGTGGATGTAATACGTCCAAGTTCTATTCATACTACTCACATTCATACTGTACAGAAATTCAGTATGGTGGACATGATTGTTCTCACTCCAAAGTGCCCTGCATGATATATCCCTGTTTTGAAACAAAACGAAAGTTGTCGAATGATTGTCTGAATGATTATCACTGAAACATGACATACTGAGTGTACTAAGACGCAACAGTCAAGTTTTTTTCTGAATGGCCACTGTTTATCTCGCCCAAGAGATGCTCAAACTTCACAAACAGATGGCATCCATGTATTTTTTTTTAATATATCAATGTCCTCGTAGATATGATTGGCACATACTTGTCACCACTGGGATGTGAAAATAAGGGATAACCGTGTGTACAGAAGCTGCTCAGGAAACACCATTTATCAACAAGGAGCATGTCCGACAGACACGCACTCCTACATGAGCTGACTGATGGCTGTAATGGAAAGGAAGGGAATGCAGACATTTTATAATAATTTCAAAGTGCTTTCAAGTCAAAATAAAATAAAAGCATAATTCTCTTGAACAGCTCTTGTAATTATATCACATTTAGAGAGCAACTGCGCCCCCTGATGGTTAGGAAAATCAACTCTGTGTAGGTCAGGGGTGACCAAACCTGTTCCTGGAGATCTACCTTCCTGCAGATTTTAGTTGCAACCCTGATCAAACACACCTGCCTGTAATTATCAAGTGCTATTCAGGTCCAAATGAATTGCCTCAGGTGTGTTTGTTGAGGTTGGAGCTGAAATCTGCAGGAAGTTAGATCTCCAGGAACTAGGTTGAGCACCACTGCTGTAGATCATGGGTGCCCAACCCTGTTCCTGGAGATCTACCTTCCTGCTGATTTCAGCTGCAACCTTGATAAAACACACCTGACTTTAATTACCAAGTGCTCCCTGAAGCTGCGGTCACACTGGACTTTTCTCCTCATAGACTTCCATTCATACGCACACGAATGCGTCAGACCGGAAACGCAAGGTCATGTGTCAAGTTTCGCAGTTCGCTGTGGTGCAAAGTTCAAGCTTGGTGAACTCTGACCTGCGAAATCGCATCACTCGACTGCGTGTGACCAATCGAGGATCAAAACATGACCTCTCTGTACAGGAATTAAAAATATGGGCCAATAGCTCACTTTTTTTAATGTCTAATCATCTTGTTTAATCCCACCCCTTTTTGCAGCGCCATACGACAGAATTTTGCAAGCTCAAACTCTAGTGTGACCACAGATTTAGTTGTGTTTGATTAGGGTTGGAGCTGAATTCTGCAGGAAGGTAGATCTCCAGGAACAGGGTTGAGCACCCCTGGTGTAGATGTTCCTGGCAACTATGGAAATATTAAAAATACATAAGAAGTATCTGAAACTATTTTAAAAGATAACAGTGGAATAGAATGATAAAGTAAGGAAATTAAGAATCCTGGGAAAAACAGGAGGGTTGACAGGTATGGATTGGCACCTTATATAACAACAAGTTACGGTCGAATCAGTGGTTGCAGATTTATTTATTTAAAGGTTGTACAAGTTTATTTGAGTTTGGTGAGGATGTCTTATTCCATTTAAAGGTCATAACAATGGTGAGAACAGAATTTTCATTTTGGGGTGGATTATAACCTGTTGAAAATGTCACCAAGGACATCAAGACTCTTCAGTCTTTTTTAAGAGTTATGCAAGTTTGAACCCATAATTAAAAGAAATAGGGTGCAATTTTGAGTCAAAGGCCAATGGATGCATTGCCATTAAAGAGCAAGCATATTCATTTGGAAGCCCATATGTATGGCATAGAGAATTAGGGAGCATCGATGCATCACTTGACAGGAAGTGGAGTGGAAAATTTACCCAGCAGCCACTGCATATCACTACAGCTCATAACGAAGTCGGAATTAAATAACATGCTCCTGTGTTAGTATTGAGTTTAATTAGTCCCAGGTGTGATTTGCATGCAGCTGTTCACGGGTATAAAGTGCAGTCCAGTATGTGTAGGGAAAAATATTACTCACTTTTTGTCTTGTTTTACTTAATAGTTGATGACAAAACAGCAGTCATAATCATGAATATTTATATTTGAGTGTCAATGTGATTGCAATATGAACTGTATATACATATGCTGCCTGTCAAAAGTTTAGAATCTGTAATGTTTTTTAAAGAAGCCAATTCAACTGAAAAAAATGCAGTCAAAACTGTTACATTTTGAAATATCATTACAATATTAAGTGTTTTCTTATTGATTGTAGATTCAAGTTTAATTTATTATTGTGATTCAAAGCAAAATTATCATCATCATTACTTCAGTCTTCATAGTGTCACATGATCCATCACAAATTATAATAATATGGTGATTTGCTGTTCTATTATCATCAGTTATAAGCAATAACGATTCTCATAAATATCAGTGCTGAATATTTTTTTGTGTGTTTTGCTCCATAGTAATAATACTTTTTATTTGCATTTTTTTACATGATGCATGTTTTTACATTCACTCCTGAACACATAATTTTGTATTAAAGTAAAAACAACAACAACAAAAACAATGATGAAATGTTTCTTTTGGAGCAGATCCTGATATTTTAAGGGTGATATTTTTTATGTGTCACTGAAGACTAATCAGGCTTAAAATTTTAACATTTAAACCCCAAAAAAAGATACATTTTTAGGCGACATTTAATAAATTAAATCAATATTCAATATTTAATATTTCACAGTTTTCACTGTATTTTTTATTTTTAAAATGCAGCCTTAACAAGCAAAACAAACTTATTATAAAATATAAAAACATCTCACTGTTTTACAAGCTTTTGACTGGTAGTGTATGCATTTATTTTACATTATTTTAAGAATAATAAAATCTAAATAAATAGGATTATTCAGGTCAGAAATATAATATAATATAATATAATATAATATAATATAATATAATATAA
>CAIGQZ010001492.1:5771617-5790884 GCA_903798205.1 Danio tinwini | reverse complement strand
ATATGTTTCCTGTGGGTTTAAATTTTCAGGTAATTTATTGTAATTTTCAAAAATATATATATATATATATATATATATAAATTAGCTTAGACATATGCAATCACCTTGATAAATGTTACTGTCTGTAGGTGAAAAATATATAAATAATACAATTACTCAATTCATACTCATATTACAATTATTTACAGAATTTTAGACAATTACATTAAATTACCTGAAAATTTAAAATAATTCCTTATTTTATTTTTTGATAGATACATTTTATTACAGTAGCTAGTTAAACTGTAACTACTTACAGCCAACAAATATTTGATGTTACATCAAAACTGTCATTATATAATGTCTAATATTTTCATAATTACATGCACACCAAATACAGTCAGGTCACATATGAAAATATAGTCTCAAATACAGCAGTTTCATTGGCTGTTGTGCAATCAAATTTTACATGATTATTTTTAAAGAGCTCCTATTTTGGGTTTTTGAAAATGAGCTTCCATACAGTGTGTAACACAGCACTAAGTGAATGAAAACGATCAGCTGAAGTTTAAATCTGAAAGTCCAATGTGTTTAAAAGATAACAAAACAGTTGACTCAGAGTCGATCTTTTGCCTGAACGCGTCAACGTCGATACGGTACATCACTAAATATGTAGTACCAGATCTGGTAAAAGTGAAGCTTTTCCTTCAAACACAGCCGAGTGTGGGGGATCACGGGACTGATCATGACACAAAGATGACGATCACTGACAGATAGAGATTCGGCTGAGGGGAATAAAGGGTTAAAGTTCATTTTAACAACAATACCACAGTGTTGCCAACTTAGTGCTGTGTTTGTTCTTGACATTTTTCAGATTTTTGATACAATAACCTACCCGGCACTCTCAGAAATAAAGGTACGCAAGCTGTCACTGGGGTGGCACCTTTTCAAAAGGTACACATTTGTACCTAAAGGGTCCATATTGGTACCTAAAAATTTTAAGAGGAACACTTTTGTACTTTTTAGGTACTAATATGTACCCTTGAGGTATTATTATGGACCTTTTAGGTACAAATTTGTACCTTTTGAAAAGGTACCACCCCAGTGACAGCTCCTCTACCTTTATTTCTGAGAGTGTGCAGCACGGGATTCACCAGCCGTTTGCTATTAAAGAGAGGAGCAGCAGAGACTATTATGTATGGGACTTTGTCAGACATTGACAGGGACTTTGTTAGTAAGTGTTACAGTTCATATGGACCAGTTTCTTTTTTCTCCGAATCATAACATGTAGATGTAATTAAAGTTGTTGTCTTGTTTTCTGTAGTTTGCTAAATATGTATTAAATTGTGTGTTGTAAGTTGCAAGCTTGTAATCACTTATCTATTATAAATCCGTGCTTGTACTGTATCTCTCAGGCTAAATCTGTATGGGGCTATTCACATATTGCGTCCAAAATCACGTTAAAGACGCGATGCATGCTTCTTCCTTTACTGATTTAAATGCGTTTCTGAACTTGCAATCCTCTGCCATTTGTTTTTGCTATGGTCAACATCATCTCATCCTCACAAGCGCGCCACTTTTGCCACTGTGTGGATTAATACTGAATGTTGTAATTACTTGGAGTTAGGGTTAAGAGTAGAGTAATGTGCTGGTGTTTAACTGCATTGCTTTTTGGATTTCTGCATTTGGCTTTCAGAGGGGCATAGCAGGGGGCAGGACGGGTATGTCCCCCTCACCTTCAGAGACAAACCATTTAGAAAGAGGTGATTAATAATTATATGAACATAAACTTTTGGATCTCATACAGCTGTCCCCCACTTTTAAAATGTCCACTACGCCCCTGGTGTTGGGTGTTTCTCTCTATCTTGTGCTGAACCCAGTCGACCAATCACAACAGACTAGGTCTTTTTACCAATCAGCACAGATTGGCATCACTCAAAGGAGGGGTTTGGGAACAAATGAATTGCTGAACAAATCATATGGGAGTTGCTGGGATAATTAGGTAAAAATAAATGCATATTATAAGACAATGAAAGAGTTTTTCACCTTGCATGCATATCAGCCTGTTGTTGGAGACCCCAAAATCAAAATATGACATTTCATAATGCAAAATATGGGCTCTTTAAAGAATTTAGGTTCTGACTGCCCCTCATATAGTCCTTTGTTTTCCTCCTAAATGAATAATGTGTTGGAACAAATCAGCTGAATGGATCACACAAAAAAGAAAAAAAAAACATCCCATGTTATGTTCTTGAATGAATCAGTGTTTTTGAACGAATTGCTTGAACAAATGACTCACAGATAGTCACTTATCGCCACCTACTGGATTCTCCATGTACCGTAACCTGCAGTTTCATACACTTACTTTTCTGTATCCACACAGAGAAGCTCTGCGATTCCATACAGTCCTATCATAATCTTAAGCACACACACACACGCGCACACGCGCACACACACACACACACACACACACACACACACACGCACAGAAGAAAAGACCCAATGTGGTGTTGCGGCGAACAGCAGTTTAACTCCTCTGTTTATCTCTCTTTCCTTCTTCAGCCCAGATAGCTAAAGCCATTGATTTTGCCCAGAGGGCCGGAGAGGATGAAGGTGGCATGCGGAGAGCCGAGTGGGTTGGAGTGTTGATGTTTGTATGCAGTATTAGTGGGTGTTGTACTCAAGCATCACACTCAAAGGGCTTATTGTGTAGTGCAAAGCCAGATCAATGAAGACAGACAAGCTCAAGCCGCATTCTGCACCTGCACAATGAGCTTATTGAAAAAGTTTGGGAAAATACAATCGCTGGGGAAATTTGGCCTGTGCTAATGCGTTTGTCATTAAATCTTTAAACCCAGGCAAGTGTTCAATAGCGAACGTGACCAGCTGCTGCTGCTGTGCATTTATGAAGATAAATACTGTATTACGAATCCTGGAAGAGATATTGTGTATTCCTCAGGTATTAGGTGATCTGATTTAAGGCACCATCCCAATTCTAGCTAGAATGGATATATTATTTGGATTAAGAACAACATATTGTGCAGGATGACAGCGGCATTTATTTGGACACATGGTTTTAGTGCCTCATTAACTAAAAGAATTATGAAATCTTCTATTAGGATTAGTTTTTTCCAGATTTATTTTTGTCATATCAGGTCTGGTAAGACCTGAACCTGGGTCCTCAAAACAAAACAAAGAAGAACAATCCTGTATGTTTAAATGGCTTATTTCATTTTATATCAGCTAAACAACATTTTAAATGAAATTTCCAAAGGCTGTTCAATAATAACCTTCTAAAACATATTGCACTCAAAGAGGAAAGCACTGCAAGGCCCAAATCTGATTGCAACATTACTTTCATCAAGTTTATATCGGTACTTCAGAAAACAAAGTTCTTATTTACAAGTTACCAAGCTGCAGTAAAACTTGTGAGTAGGAACTCATCAATATCTCTGCAGAGTTTGTGTTTCTTTTTTGTTTAATGGTTCATACAGCTGAACCAACAAAGCCAAGGCCATTTAATTTCTAGCAAACAAAGAGAAAGATAAAATGCATACACCGCTGAAAGGTTCAAAATACCAAAGGAATGAATGCGATTTAATATTGAACAGTTGTTTGAGGCTGTTTGCTATATCAAAAAAGCTGTGTTTGTTAGACTTAGTTATGATAGACTTTATGTGAAAGAGTTAAGAGTACTCACATACAACTTTATAATGATTTGCTTTAGATATTACCTGTTTTTACATATTAAAATCCAGAAATCCAAAGTCTTAATATTTTGTTTTCTTTTTAAAAATTTTTTTGTAATTATTATTTTATCTCCAATGTTTTTTTTTATATATTTTATAACATATACAGTATCTTAACATTTTCTTTTTTTTGTGAAACCCAATAACTCGTCCATACTCTAATCGCTAATATTGCCCACATACATTGCATGTTGGGCGTGAATTTGTTTAGAACTACAAGCTCGGGTAAAAAGTTCAAACAAACTACAAACATGGTGGATACGCGAACCCAACCGTCAAGAAGAGACGATTGGATACGTTTGCGGCCGGAAGTTAAAGATAATTATTTATGTTATTTATTAAGATTCTCATTTATTGTATTTTATTATCGTCTACCCCCACCCCACCCCTAAACCCAACCGTCACAGTACCGTAAAATATTAATTATTGTTATAGAGTGTCATAAAAAATTCTGCTATATTATTGTGCATATCGCACTTCCGGCCAGCCGCATATCCAATCTAGTTTTTATCGAGAGGGCTAAGGTAAAGTTGTTTGAATGACTAATATTTAGCCAGCTGGAACATGTTTAAACCGCATTTTGCGTGTTATATTTCATCTGCAACAACAATGTGAACTTATATCAAGATAAGTTTGGACATTAACTTCTGAATGCATAATTACCCAAGACCTGAGGAGATTTCTTTGCATGAAAGACTCGCGGATGGCAGATTATCCTGCTGCTGCTTCTCCAATAAGGTAGGCAATTAAATATGAAATGCGGTTGTGTCGAGATGATTGACAGGGGACGTATCTAAGCAACATAACGATCTGTTAATGAGGCATAGTATGTTCCAAAGCTTGCATACACTTCTGTTACACTCAAAAGAATATACCTTTCCTTCACAAACAAGTACATACTTTTAGGGCGTAGTATAAGTATGTGAATTGTGATGCAGTAAAGAACTCAAATAGTTTGATCAGGTGTGTTTAATTAGGGTTGAAATTAAACTGTGTAGAGCTTTCACACCTGTGGTTTATAGAGTGTCCTAAATCTTTAACTTTTCCATCATTTAGATGAAAACTGTATTTTTAATAAGGTAATTTAAACCCTCATCTGGTCAAAATCAATGAGGGTTAAACTAAAACAATACAATACTTATATGATGATGAAATCTAAGTCATAAATATTGTACCAAAGTAGCTCAATGCCAGTACAAAATCAATCAATCAATCATTCTATCTATCTATCTATCTATCTATCTATCTATCTATCTATCTATCTATCTATCTATCTATCTATCTATCTATCTATCTATCTATCTATCTATCTATCTGTCTGTATCTGTCTGTATCTGTCTGTCTGTCTGTCTATTATAAGCACAGATAATTCAGTGAACCATGTTGCACTCTGCCTTGTGTTATTTTGACACAAGTGGTCCTTTAGTCCTGTCATGACTGGAACAGATATGTTCTCACAGCACTGTGTATTTTACCCCCCGATGAACCAGCTGAACATCCCTGCAGGGCAAGACTCCAGCAAACCCAATGTGAAAACACATACTCATTACCGGAAGGGTGGAAACAAATGACAGTGACTTACACGCGACAGCACATTAATTTGTGATTATTAACAATGGTGGCCATTGTGCGGCAGCATGCTAATTTTGTGGCGTTTCTAATGAGCTGTGACAAAAACTGCAAAATAACACAAAAAAGAACACAAGAGGAGGAAAGATGAGGGTAATCAGGAAGTGATTATAGTTTGTCACTTAATCACATGTCTCCGAGGGACGTCTCCATGTCTTAATTAAAGTGCCAAAGCAACATCCTTTCACCTCCAGAGAATGACGGCTGAACAAATGTGCATTGTTTGTGTGTAGGGATCCAAATATAATCAATCAGAAAAGGATGAGACACCTGAATGCGTCATTGGATTTTGATCACAGATTAGGCTATCATATATTTTCTAAACAATGTCTGAGTTACGACCATCAACACTGGATGCCTTTCATGTTATGCTGATTGGCATAGATCTGTGTAATTATTGCTGAAGTGGGAGTGTCTGTTGTCTGGAGGTCAGTGTCTTGGAAGGTTGAGCTGGTTAAGTGAATGATAAAACAGGCTGAAATAAATGAGACCTTCAAATGACTTTGAGAAGTCTAAAACTTTGAGAATAAAAAATACCCACCAAGATGTACCAATTATATACAACTGAAATGTTAGAGTTGAAAATAATTCTGTAGTTCACTTTTAGAGACTTCAGACAGAATAAAAAAATTCCCAGAGCGCTAAGCAGGCTAGAGTAAATTTACTTTTTGAGATGCATCTGTTGAACTGCTTGTTAATGCAAATTTCTAATGAGCCAATTACAATGCATTGAGACATGTTAAGGTGGTTACCACAATCTGCTGAAGCTCAAATGTGACTTTTAACATGGCATGGTCGCTGGTGAACTGCCAGATGAACTAATTTGAGAATTTGAGAATTTTTTATGTACTGAGATTTTCATGCACATTTAACATTAGAAGTAGAGAGACAGACATTTTGACCACTTTTAAAAATTGTAATGTAATAACTGTATTACATTACTACTAAATTAATTAATTACTAAATTATAATAATTCAAAAAACAACTGTAGTACCCTGACTTTTAAATATGTGTATATTTCATTCTAACATACAACTAAAAATGAAAATTACAAAACACAAAAGAGTATTTCTACTTTCAGTAGTCTTAACAGTCAAACTGATTGCATACATTTCAACATCGGCTACTTATTCATGTGCCCTTGAATATATCAGTTTTCTGGCACCAGAGATGGGGAGTATTTATGATACATGTACTGTATTTTAAATACTTATTTTAAATCCCAAATAGTATTTAGCAATTTGTATATAATAGGGCTGATGAAAATAGCTTATATATTGTATCGAAATACTTGAGTGTCTTGTATTTTCAAAAAACTGTTAAATATTTTGTAAGAAATCTACATCAATCTACATAAATGCACCCTCTGATTGGTATTTTGAATGTTATTGACTCTTCCATTTAAAAAAGAATTGAAAAAATCTTAGGAGTATATTGTACAAATAATAGTAGTTTTGGATGGATTGCCGATGACAAATGTTTGTTGTCAAAACAAACAACATAAAGCCCTACAGTGGCGACTCCTACAATACTTCATTGGCTGTTTCAAATGGCAGTAGTTGGTCCACTGTTTAGTTAATGAGAAGGAAAGATGTAAATCTTAATATGTCACAACATACGAAACACAAATAATTAATAACTCCTAGATACAGTTTTTACATTGGGCATTGAAAAGTTCAATAGCAAAAAAAAAACTAGTTTTATGAAACATTTTGTGATAAAAAAAGTAAATTCACTCTTTATTTAAAACCCTTTTAAAATATTAAGAGGTTGAATAATCATTGTACAGGTATGCTGGCAATTTTACTGGTCACATTCACTATCAAACAATGTTTACTAAGTCAGTTTAATGGGGAAGAGATTGATCGAATAGGTCTAATTGATGGAAGATTTGCAAAGAAATGTCATGCTCCTTTGTAAAAGTATTTTGTAGTATTTTTAAAATACAAAATACTGTATTTTATTTTGATACATTTGTGGCTGCTGTATTTTGTAGTTTATTTTTTACACTTAAAATGAAAGTATGTAGTATTTTATTTTAAAATACATTTCAATATATTTTTGCCCAACCCTGGCTAACACCTTTCTGCTAATAAATACATATACATATGTCTTTTAAACTTTCAAAAACAATATTATCACTGCAGCAAAAAAGAATAGTTTCTTCATTGGTGGAAAAAAGAGAGATTGTTTAGAGTAACAACTTCACAAATTATTATGACAGACATTCAAAGCTTAATTCTAACATCTAAATAGAAGCTTCGATTGTAAATATGCTAAAAACTCTGTTTAGTACAGTCGTATATGAACAGCCATTCTAGTAGTTGTGGAACTCTGGTAGTTCTGTACACTGACAATTAATTTACTAAATTCAAAAGTCCTCCATAGTCTCCAGATTTCAATCTAATAGAGGACATTTGGCATGTGCTGGAACTGGAGATTCACATCATGGATGTGTCTTCACTACATTCAGTCTGTCGTGGCAAGCTTCCACAACTAAAATCATGACCATGACTGCAGATTCTCAGTAACTGACTGTATGGTGTTTTGTACTAGCAACTGACTGAGGACCACCTGTCCTCTTCATGGTATGATTCCATATATTTTTTTACCAGCTAAAATAAATAATTACAACAGATTTCCTGCATGTGTGATGTCTGATTGCACCATAGCTGTAAAAAAATCCTACATGAGACACTGAACTGGACCAAAATCTCTGAAGAATGTTTCCAGTACCTTGTTTTATTAAATAATTACAAAGAGTTTAGATCTACAAAGGTGTTGCACTCATATTACTATATATGGGGAAAACTGTATGTAGGATGACCATCCAAATTCACATTTTTTATAAAAAAAAAAACATGAAAAGTGAACAAATGGCCAACTACTTTTGGTGAGATTCTGAAATTGAATCCACTGAACTCTTTACAATCTGATGTGGCCATAGTAGAGGATTTGAATGGCAGTGAATTAAGCAACACAACTAAAACTCTTTACGATTGTAGCCTGTCACACTCTACAAGCATGATCCCTGTGTCACACTGTAAGATCTGAGTAGTGATAATGTAAGATTGAACAACAAGACATGCCAAACCAATTCTTATTAATCCATGACACGTTCAGTAACTTTCTGAAATAGTAACTGACAGTAAGCATAAACAATCCATAGTGCTTATTTTACTCTTAACATACCTTGATCATTAATTGTGAAATAGCTCATCAGGTTCAGAGCTCCTTTTGGTTTTTCATTTGATGCTAAGCGAATGCTTCCACTGAAGCATTTTTGCACTGCAGAAATGCAAGCGTTTCTCTTTTTTGTTGTTTTTGTCAATGGAATTTAAAACAGCGACCACGTAGGGAGATGCGGAGGATGTATTTTACTCTCAAGCTGAGCACTCTGAGTTTTTGAAAAGCTCAGACAGCTGGAAAAGCGCTCGCAGGCGCAGTGAAGCATTTATAGAACAGCACTTCAATGGACACACGCCCTAATAGATTTCACACTGCAGGAAAGTGTCTGAAACCTTCTGACACTTTCAGAATTTAATTGGAGGGAAAATCTGATTGCAACAGTCATAAACAGGCTGTCGATGAACACATTAAATACATTGTAACCGGGGGATGTAACACTGACAACAGGGGTGCAGATCCAAACGCAGGGTTTTATTAACAGGATGGTCAGGCAAGCAATGATCAATACAGGAGCAAACAGATGTATAAAGGAACTCCAGAGTCGTAGACGAAATAACAGTAGGGATGGCTGACGTGAAACTGACGTTTCGACACAGTGTCGAGATCCCGAAGCGCAAGTGTTTCGAAACACTGCACCGAAGCATGGTCCGAAACACCCAGGTCACGTGACTAAAGTGTTTCGAAACACTTAGTCATGTGACTAAAGCGATTCAAAGCATCGATCAGTTCAGAAGCGTTTCGAGACCTGGCGAATGCGCATTTGACTGACAGGGTCTAAAAAATTTCTGTTTCATATGGCCTAGTGGACCGTGCGTGTGCATGTTGTAACTGAGCTTCAAATTACTTTTGGGTTCGAATCACGACTTCTACAAATACTCTAAAATCATGATTTTATGTATTTTAATCATGCTACTGTTTTATGATGTAGTCCAAATAGGATACAGCTGCTGATACGCCATCAATACAGCATAGTTTTTGTAACACTGTAGAACAATAATTCATTTTTTACAGTACTCTGATGGTTGGGTAGACATAAATAAAATACAATAAATGGGAAATTTAATGAATAATATAAACTGATATTTAAATTTAAAATTGTTAACTTCTGGCCACAACCGTGTCTGATCTAGCAACAACCCTGTTTTATGACCAAAACAAGACATATTTATTCACAAAGTGTTTATTCGGATGTCAGACCAATGTTGAAACAAAACGATACAAGAACAGAGCAATTCAAACGTATATTATAGCATTTCAAAAGAGCTGTCTCAGCCTAGATTCGAACCCAGTATGCCCACATGGTAGTCAGGAACCCCAACTGCTCCAATAAACCACTTGCAGATTCAATTTACAAAGTGGAGTTTAATACCTCAATTTGCTCAATTGTTCTTTGCTGACGCTGTTCCAGTGCAATACATAAAAAACAACCACTAGGTGTCACCGTAGAGTGGGGTTTTGAAACATTTCAAAGCTTGGACACATTTGCTTCGACTGTTTCAGTGTTTCACGAAGCCTCGCTTTGCCCACCACTAAATAACAGGCAGACGGTCACAAGGCAGGCAGAAGACAGGAGTAAAACAGAATAAATTAGGCAAGGGTCAAAAACAAAGCAAAGCAAGACAAGGAATGTAACGCGTTGTAATATCACTATACAGATAACAAGACATAGCAACAACTGAGTGTTAGTGTGCTGTATTTATAGTGCAGGAATCAATCCAAAAGCAGCTTTAGCTGTGAGTGTCTAATCAATAGTGACTTGGAGCAGGTGAGTGTGCGTGTGTGGCATGACTGGGTTTTGTAGTCCACATGAGGCAGGATTTGTAGTTCATGTGAATTTGAGTGTATTTACCAGCGATCTCTGGTTGTAGATCGCTGGTGATCGTGACATACATAATCCATTTGATTTTTCTCAGATAACAAAATCATGGCCCAAAATCAAATGTATTATGTATTCATTCAATTTATACTGTTCAGATTTATACAGAACAGACACATGAAGTCAGTTTTAAACTAAATGTTTAAGCCAATATACAATATACTATTTCAGACAGATTTGGCTTTTGATACATTACACAGAGGCAGGAAGTGTTGTATATATGCACTGTAAAAAATGCTGGGTAGCACACAATTGATTTATGTTGAGACAACAATAAGGAATCAAGTTAACTAATTTATAATTGCAATTTTCACAAATTTAAGTGGGTGGAACAAAACAATTAATTTTTCCCCAAAAACCTCAAGAATTGTGTTGGTTCAGCTCATTTTAAATAAGTAGTTTGAACAAACATCAAACAAATAGTTTTTTTAGTGTACGTGTTTCCAAGTGAACAAATCTTCTATAGTAATTTGCCTATTATCAAATAGAAAGCAAGATAGCAGGAAAATAAGCTAAGAGACAGTTTTTTTTGTTAAGATAAATAATATAAGATGAATACAACATCACAAACCTCCTCAGAGACAATAAATAGAACTCCTCAGAATAGAGATAAACTCAAACACTTGCGTGACTAAAGTGAAATGAAAGCAGTGATGCAGTTATTTCATACATTGTTTTTTTCTGGACCACTGCTCCGGTCTCCTATGTTTGGTACTGACTCTAAATCATTTATCATAATATCCGGCCGCTGCTCAGACAAAATGTGCGACTCTCTGCTTTCCGCCAACACATCTAAGCAAATCATATTTACTATCTCTAAATCAAACCGACACTTTTAGTGGGAAGCATCTGATGTATTAAGGAATACTCATGCGCTTGCTCACGGCGCTGCCTGTGATTAATCCTGCGTCCCATCGGCACAACCTGGAACTCCCCTAATGTGCTTGTGCTGTCGAAACGTTTTGCAGAGCGAGTCTGTCAGCTTTATGAAGTCGGACTTATTTAATGGAGTCCACCTGCTGCTGCTGCTGCTGCTGTGCGTCTGTGAGGGGAAGCGGGAATGAGGGATGCGAGACGCGGTTGCCAGATCTTTATCTGCATCACAAATGACAGGGAAACCCCTTGCTCGTGTGTCCATCACTAATCCAAGGTGTCGGTTTGAGTCCACCACAGGACAGAATGCAAAACATCTGCAGTGAACATCTGGTCAAGTTTAACTGACAGGGATGAGAGGTTGTTTATCATCTGTTTTCACAAATGGCTATTGCACGCAAGGTGAAGGAATGAATGGCAGGCAGAATTTGAGAACTTAACCATGACTTTCAGTTTATATGTTGTTATTTTATGTTGTGTTAGTGGTGTTTTAAGTACATCAAATGTTCACTAAATGATTTGTGGGAAGATAATACCTCAAAATAAGGAAAGATCGATTTTTTTCTAATGCACATTTTTCTCCAAGCCAAATAAAAATGACATTTGTGGATCTACAGATCTGCAGAAGTTACTAAAAATTATGTTTTATGCAAGTAAGGCCAGTATTTGTCGATGTGTTGGAGAAATATTATACTATTGACCAGCAATCTTCACAAAATTAAATATCCAAACATAATTTTGAACTGAAAGATCGCACATCTGCAAAGTCAACTGAGTTCACAACCTAATCATGAGATTACGAGAAACCATAACTATTAACTATTATACATTTGACCTAATTGGCAACTAATTTAAATAAAATTATATACTGTGTCTTGTGTCCTAAACAAATGGGATTAGTTTAGTTAGTTTAGTTTAAACTGTATTGTCCGTTCTGCTTGGCACAGAAAGGAAACGTGCCTTTAAAACTGGTTACATAGCGAATTAGTGAATTGAAGATTAATTTGAAAGGGGCTTCAAAATAAATGACTCATTAAATCCGAACTAACGAATCGACCAGCGGTCAGACAGTTGACTTTAAAAAAAAAACGAAACAAAAAAAAAGTTTAAGCAGGGTAGCAAGATTGAAGTTTAGGACATTATATTTATAAATATGCACAGGCACCTTTGTTTATACAAAATTAAACTTCTAACAGAAATGAACATCTAACACAATCACACATTTATACATGTTGTAGAGAAGAGTAAAGGAAGAAAAATAAGAGTTTGAGAGAGTGTAATGATAGAAAAACCACGGATTTTGTAAGACCAAACCAAGCAAACTAAAAATAATCAATTTAACCCTTCTATGGTTTCTTCAAGGTTATATTTAGTTTACACCAGTTCAGTGGTAATCTGGAGGTGTTACTTGTGTTCCTTTTGTGATGTGAAGAACTCCCTCTGTTAAGCATGTTGTTAGCTGGTGGTCAGTTCTTTGTCCTCACGAGGCTTGGAGTGGGGTGGAGTCTGGATTGTCAGTTGAGGTGGCAAAAACTGTAGTCATGTTGACTTTTGGTTTCGCGGCACACTAAACTTGATCAGACTCTCGATGGAAAGAAAAGAAAGAAAGTTATCAGAGATGAGAATGTCTGAGCTTTGTGGTTAACCCATTTTAGCCATTTTAGTCCACACCTGCTTCCTGGAGTTCTCTGGGTGTTCTCCTGGTGTTTTTCTGGATTCTAGTCAGGGTTCACTCTGGGGGGTGGCCTTGGGCACCAGCTTTATAAGGATGGTTTTGTACCCACCCTCCGGAGCCAAATTGACTAATGATAAGTTAACTGCCCTGAGGCACGTTTTATAGTCCTTTGTTTCAAGGCATGGTGATTTGCATATGCATTCTGGGTGTAAACTGATGCAGAAATGTTTAAAGTTTCTTAAAATGCTAATATGTTGCACACATATTAACATAAAATGTAAACAATCGTTCAGTACACCAAATTAGTTGCAGGGACATCAAACATGAACCATCTATGATCTTGTTTAGCTGTGGTAGAGTTAAACATTGATTGCAGAAGTAATAAAACCATAATATTAATACATGAGCAAGAGACTTGTTGCAAAACACCTGATTACATATAAAGAGAGAATAAAGGTTTTCATTTAAAGTATGAGTCTTAAGCAAGAAGCTTATGGACGTTTTACCAGGTCTCTGTTTGTCCATTTTTGAGCTCATTTTTTGTGTATATATGCATTTTTTTTGAAAGATTGAAAAAATGTCATACTGCATCTTTAATGTCATACTGAAGTGTGTTTTATTTAGTGTGATGACATAATTTCATTTACAACATTTTTTTTTTTTTATCTAGCGTGTGTTTAACATGACCAACACAGATTACAAATTATATTCTGAAAATTCCAAAAAACAAAAATACTAATTTTAGGTAATGTAATATACTGTAACTACATTTTAAACTACATTTAGATGACTTTTTTACCTAAATAATCACATAATTTGTAAAAATCATCATTCTGAGTGCATTACATCACATCACATAAGATTTGTAAAGTAACTTAAGGAAAAATATGAGCAGATAATTTGTTTAATCATGACAAATACTATACACTGAAGCCATATCACCCTGCAACCCAAGACCGATTACTCACTGAAACTAAGCAGAGCTGAGCCTAGTCAGTACCTGGGTGGGAGACCACATGGGAAAACTAGGTTGCTGTTGAAAGTGGTGTTAGTGAGGCCAGCAGGGGGTACTGAATCTGCGGTCTGTGTGAGTCCTAATGCCCCAGTAAAGGGAAGGAGACACTATTCTGTCAGCGAGTCTTTCGGATGAGATTTTAAAGGTGCAGTATGTAAGTCTGACACCCAGCGGTTGAACTAGGTATTTCACTCCTGGATCAAAATAAACGCAATCGTGGGATGCCAGTTTGAGTACAGGAGCGAGTGATTTACACTGTGTTCTAAATAAAAGCATTGACATGCGATAGAGGGAATATTTTCCATATTAAAAGGAGTTTTGGTTCTAACCAACACCTCGAATTGATATATTAGAAACGACTTCTATTTCTCACAGCTGAACAACAGAAACCTATGACCATGTAACCCACTTACCTAATGTTTACGTTCGTAATATTTTATCATTTGCTAATTAATAACCTCATGTGGAACTGAATCTGTCTCATTTTGACGTCTGATACTGTCCATTTCGGTCACGGACGCATGCTTTCAGAGCCTTTCTGACTGAATGAATGAAATACGCTGTTTTCCAACAAGGCATTGTGCAGGTTCAATTTACCTAAACAAAGACAGCTTTCTGTTTTTTTTCAGTTAAACATGTGCACTTGGGATGTTTCTTAAAAATCTGCACACACTTTATGGTATTTTTAGGCTTTAGAAGAGTCAAAAACTTACATACAGCACCTTTAAACCAAGGTCCTGGCTCTCTGTGGTCATTAGAAATCCCATGACACTTCTCGTAAAGAATAGGGGTGTAACCCTGGTGTCCTGGCCAGATTCGCTTCATTGACCCTTACCCATCATGGCCTCCCAATCATCCCCATCCGCCGAATTGGCTCTATCACTGTCTCTCCACTCCACCTATAGCTGGTCTGTGGTGAGCGCACTGGCGTTGTTGTCCTGTGGCTGCTGTTGCATCATTCAAGTGGATGCTGCACACTGGTGGTGATGTAAAGAGACCCCGCTCATGATTGTGAAGCGCTTGGGGTGCTTATGGCCATACACGATAAATGCATTATATAAATACACATTGCTTACTTACAGTACTTACATAAAACAATAAATACCAAAGTCTTACAGGATTTACCTATTTTTTCAAATTTATAATTAATGTCAATTGATATAATAAAGATAAACTGTAGTATTTCATAATTGACTACAAAACATTCATTTATTTTTCTTCGGCTTGGCCTTTATTTCAGGTGTCGCCACAGCAGAATTAATCGCCAACTATTCCAGCATGTTTTACGCAGCAGATGCCGTTTTGGCTGCAATCCAGTAAGGGGAAACACCCATACACACACATTCACACACACACTTATACACTACGTATTAAGTTAGTTTATCCAATTCACCAATACTGCATGTCATTGGACTGTGGGGGAAACTGGAGCACCCAGAGGAAACCCACGCGAACATGGGGAGAACATGCAAACTTCACACAGAAATGCCAACTGGCCCAGTTGGGATTCAAACCTTCTTGCTGTGAGGCGACAGTGCTAACCACTGAGCCACCATGTTGCCCACACTACAAAACATATGCTAAGCACTCATTTATATAATAAAAAAAAGTATCTGTAATCTGAATCTGAATATTTAAAAATGTAATATAATTGAATTACTTATCTATTGCAATCTAATTACATAATCCAGATCACATGTAATTAGTTACTACCCAGCACTGGTGATTACATAGAAAAACAATGAAACAGTGCTGCAATGAACTGCAAAAAAAAGCCCCTTACAGTCTGTGTGGTTTTTAATTGAGGTGCATCTTTAAATAACTATTTTACAATCAAGTATGCTCAAACACAACAATAATTGAAAACATCCCCCTTTTTTACTTGTTTGGTCTCTTTTGAACATTCAGAATAGATCCTACAGTCTTTTTTGAAACATTTGCATAATTTGGGCTCTCCTGAGTTGTAAAACAAACATATGAAAGCGAGACTAGCTAAAAAAGAAGATTCCACCATTCCACCACTCAACGAAGGTTATTGTAAAAGCAATAAAAAAGTGATTTTAATGAGCACTGTGCCCCTAGAAATAATGCGTAATGATGCATAATACAACAATGATATGCTGTACTATTCCAGCACAAATATTAGAAAACCGAGCTCGAGACTTATGCAATAGCACAGACTATGAAGACGGTACAGATACAAATGAGAGATCCAGTGAATAAATCCACCATAAAACAATGGGCAGTCTTTTTGCGAATGTTGCAAGGGTCCGTCTTCTAACTCAACCGTGGATTTTTTTTGCCTTTGATAGCAATATGAAAGGGAACCTATACTCACTTTCATCTCCATACATTTATTCCTGCTATATCTTTGCGAATCAAAATTTTAGCAGGCTTCTCACCACCACAAGGCAGCGACATTTTCTTCATGACAAGAAATAAGCTGCCGGAGGATGGAGTCATTTGGAAAAGCATAGGGCTTTGATCTGCACGTTCTGTTGCACAACTAGACTAATGGTGTTTGAATGGCCACGGTTTTTTGCTTCTGTCTGGGATCATGAGAACGAATGGGAGCTGTAACGTTTAATCCTGATTGCAGATCATTAACACAATCTTTCTTATCTGTTAAAGGTGATGTAAGTGATTTCAGTCATTGCTATCTAAATTAGTTCACCCCCATTCCTTTAACGCACATCTCCAAGGAGAAGGAGAACGCTATTCGTTAGGATATCCATTCATCTTCCAATTCTACTGAAAGATTATTGGGGGTTTAGACTATGTAGTTTCATCATTTACCAGCAAGGGGCTCACAGGGTCATGCTAACTAATAGTGGTTGACAGTTACTATTTTTATGTTGTTACTGTTCATACCTATGTTTTTACTTGTTAATTTGAACTGGGGAAATTGTTCATGCTTCACTGACTAAAATGATCCAGTCAGATGAGTTTCTAATTGATTCCCTGATTCAAATGATCTAGATGGTTGAGTCCCTAGTTAATGATCCAATATTTCAAATTGTCTGGTCAGATTAGGCCTCCAGATAATGATTCATAGATGCAAATGACCTGGTAAATAGAATCTCCAGCTAACTGATTTAGAGTGAGTCTCTAGGTAATGATTCACTGATTCAAATTATTTGGTATGACAAGTCCTCAGTTAAAGATTCAGAGAAGAATCCAAGCTAATACAATTCACTGATTCAAATGACATAGTCAGTGGGTCTCCAGCTAACGATTTACAAATTCAATTCATTCAGTCAGAGTGAGTGATCAATTAATGATTCACTGATTCAAATAATCTGGATAGACAAATCTTTGGTTAATAGTCCAATGATTTAAAATTTCTGATCAGAGTAAGCCTTAAGATAATGATTCACAGATGCAGATGATCTGCTCAAAAGGAGTCTCCAGTAAACAAGTTACTGATTCAAAAGGTCTAGTCAGAGCAAGTCTCCCGTTAATGATTCATTGATTCAAATAATTTGGACAGATTATTTGAAGTCTCCAGTTGATGATCAGAGCTGGTCCCAAGCTATCGATTCAGCTTTTTCAGAGTAGGTCTCCAGATAATGATTCACAGATAATTCACAGATTCATATGAAACAGCAGGAGCAATAGTGTGTTCCAAATTAGATATATTGCCCCACGAAGTACACTTCAGAGTCAAAACAATGATGGCCACTAAATTGAAGTGTCATTCAAAAGTGTTCAATTTTGAAAGGCCCTTTAGAATTAAGGATTTCGAAAGGTACAACCCAAAAGAACACTTCCGGCCTTCTTGATTCTTTACACAAAGAAGTTACATTTTAAACAGTACATGCCATTCAAAAGGACTCCTTCCTGTGCCCTTATCCCTTCAAAGCTGTGGAGGGTAAACCAAAGGGCTTAGGGCATAGTGATAAACGGTTCCAAATAGAACACATTAAGTCTCCAGTTAACATTCCAATGATTTAAATCAATTGGTCAGAGCCTCCAGTTAATTATTCACTGATTCAAATTAAACAATAAGTCTCCTGGTAACAATTAAATTATTCCAGTGTTAGACAGTAGCGTCGCTACAAGTAGTGTCACTACTAGCTTAACTACATTTCCCAGTAGTGTGGCGGGACCATCACTACTTTCTAAACCCAATAGCTTTTCAGTAGCGAAGCAATTTTTTTTCAATTTTACTTGATTTTTTCAAGTAGCCCTGTAGCGTCCACACAAGCCACATTTACTGATCACAGAACAATAAGTGACGCCACTGACATTCACAGAGCTGTGAGGCCGGTGTCTAGCCGATAAAAGTAAATCCATATGATGGAGAGAATTATGATTTCTTCTTCTTCCCGTTTTACTGTGGTCGACAACAAACTTTTTGGTGCGTTACTGCTGCCTCTTGCTTTGGTCGGTGACGTCGCCAACCAGTTAAGTAACACGAGAATTTTGCTTGATGGAAAGATGACTTGAGTAAGAGGAGTTATTTCTGAAGCAGGATTCCTCATTACCATACTTCGAGAAGTACATGTTAAGATGCAAAAACGTTAATTCTGATGCTGTGCTCAAAAATACTTTAGTAATTTATAGTATATATAGTTTAATGTAGTAAAGCCTAAAGCATAGTGTGGTAATTACTATTAGTTCATGATAGTTACTAATAATACTACATTATGTAGTGTAATTCATTAATGATGAGTATATACAATATATACAATATAATGCTTATTCCTAAATGTTTCCCATTACTATAATTTACTATAGTATTTTAAATGTGTAACACCTGGTAATAATAAAAATAAATAATTGAACTGTACAATTAGGCCTCATATGTTTCATTGCCAGTTTTATTGATCCATGACTTGGATTTAAGTTGCTTTGATTTAAAAAAATAAAATTGCAAAAATAGCTTAGATGTAGCTAAGCTACTTTTGCCAAGAAGCTTTTAGCTAAGCTTGCTACATTTCACAGAAGCCAGCAATTACTGTAGTTAAACTACATTTTAAAGGTGCTGTATGTAAGTTTTTGACTCTTCTAAAGCATAAAAATACCATAATATGTGTGCTGATATTTAAGAAACCTGCTAAGTGAACATACCTATTTAACTGAAAAACACTGCTGAAGTCAGATATTCTGCTTTGAAAATGTCTTTTCCGTGCTGGAACACTGTCTATGTTTATGTTTTTTTAACCCGCCCAATGCCAGTTTAGCCATATATTTTTCAGCACTCCGGTTTGCCTTGGTGGAAAACCGTGTATTTCATTCATTCATTCATTCATTCATTCATTCATTCATTCATTCATTC
>CAIGQZ010001492.1:5731720-5757425 GCA_903798205.1 Danio tinwini | reverse complement strand
GTGTGTGTGTGTGTGTGTGTGTGTGTGTGTGTGTGTGTGTGTGTGTGGAAAACAACAACAACAGAATGATAGAAGTCAACAGAATGATAAAATAGCGTTTATGACAGAAACATAACCCACTTTTAAAGGCGTCATGGCGGGTATCTTTTAGATGATTATTTTGATATGCTCTTTGAGGTTCACTTAAAATATAAAAAGGTCCACAGACACTTGTTTGTATTTTGTTTTTGCAATCATGCTCAGACAAATTCACATCAAGAATTGTATTTATTGGCCTATTTCCATGTAGGCTACATGCATCAATTGTAAACACATTTGGGATATTTTTTTTGTGGTACACATGACTCAAACATTTAAAAATCACACATACAGCCTACCATGTTTCTACAACAGCTACATATATTCCAAATAGAATCCTCCATCAAAAACCACAGCTCATTTATTGCTAGTTTTCTACTCTACTAGCCTGTTAGCATTACTAGCCTGTTTCTGTCTACTGCTAGTCTTGTTTACACCCTTCTGCTTCTTTCCGAAAAGGATCAGACAGCTAACAAGGTGCACAGAGTTTCAAACAGCTTGTTAGCCTATCCTTTACATCTCTAACATCATTATACATTCATAATTTTGTGCCTTGGAAGCTGTTATGTGAAAATGCAGCTACAAGTTGTATCTTATATAAAAGCAAGCGTATACTGTGTGAATATTTAGGTAGAGCTGGGTTCTGCAGCCTCAGCAGTTCAGGTGGAGCTGAATCCTGTCACAGAAGCAATTGTTAATGGGCTGCAGAAGCATAAAGTCTTAAAATATTTCTCAGAGCTATAGATAGATGGCAGACGGTACGTTGCCTCCGGCGGGACCCATTGAGAATGTGTGTGGCGTCTTCATGGCAGCACAGCAGAAGCGTTGGAGAGATCTTGACAACTGAGTGACATCTGTATTCATATTCCTCCTCGGCCTGTAGCTGGTGTGAAATATTCATCGACTGCTTAGGGTGTGTAATCGACTGGATATACTGTTGAGCTGGCGGGTGCCATGAATTTGTAGACCTCTTGTGAGAGAAAAAAGTTAAAGGCATATATAGAATAATGAAAGCGCTACAGTAAAAAGACATCTACCTCTGAGCTGCTTGACTTCTTGACTGCTTGTCTTCCTAATTAGCTTAACCGAAAAGGCTTTTCCCTGGTCAAACAACTTCTTCAGACCTTTAAATTTAGCTGGTGGGCAGCGTGAATAAACTATCACTAAACCAGTATAAACCTATTTGGGCCATGTGTAAGATACAGCAGGAAGCTTCTTTTGTGGGATTTTTCCAATATTTTTTTGTGAGTATCTCGGGTTTCTGTCAGATTCACCCTAATGGCGGATTTAATCACGTTTCCATCTCTGAGATTCCTGTGCAACCTTCTGCCAAACAGCAGACACCAATAGTCACTTATGAATGTCAAAACTGATGTTATGTAACTTGTTAAACTCCTTTTTGCTTGCAGATTTCAATGGTATAGGCTGAGGGCGGTGAATAACTGTCTCAAGGTAATGGTGCGGATCAAAATGACAAGCGTAGGTACAAATTGAAAACTGAAATTGTCTAACAGTGAATGTGAAATAACATTTTTTTTATATCCATTTGTGACATTTCTAAGTAAAAGAGGATGATGGGTGTTTCCAGAAAGGAGATTGTTTAAAAGTAGGGAATGCAGGGCAGGCACAGTAAATGCATTTTGATAAGCAATATCAACTTATCTGTTAACACAAATACATAATCATAATCAAGATTATTAAGACCATGGGTGAGACTTAGGGTCTGTGTTTTTGTTTATGTCTAGTTTAGAATTAATATCAAATATTTATTATCCAGAAAGTATCTTAACCTTTAATAATGCTGAAAAAGAAATCTGAGGTAAAGTGAAAATGAGGAAAGCATTTTTAAATGCTTTCTTCTCCTCTTAGTCCATATAAAAAAAAAAAATTAATTTAAAATGTTTATTTTGCTAGCTCGCATTGTTAATCTTAAGGTGAATAGTTAATTAGTGCAAGTTAAGTTAACTGATATATTTATAAATTTTTTGGTAATCTCAAATCGAAGTTTGACAAGTTGCAACAATATACATAGCTCTATATACATTTCTGGAGATCGCAAATTATGTAGCCAGATGTACGTATGGCTGCATTTTGTCTTTAAAACAAATGCTACGAGGCGGTATGCCATTCCTTTTCATGCTTACCAGCTGACCGCTTACCTCCATATGGACAGCTTTCCCGCTGTTACCATTTTGTCGAGTAGCTCCCATGTACATCAGCAGACTTGAGGCGCAGAGAGGAATTGACCACGACGAAGGGGTTCGAGTCCAGAGAAGAATGGTTTAGAAAAGTGGGTAAGACAAAAACAGAAGCCAAAACATAAAATAACAAAGTAAATAACAGAGTGAGAATGTGGTAAAATCTGAAAACGTGGTAAAAATCAAGTGAGTGCTTTTCTTTTTCTGGATTGTTTTTAAAAACATTTGGTTGGGTTTAGGGAATTGGGTGGGCTCTGGTCAATTGGTGCTTTTAAAAACTCAATTCAATTCAATTCACCTTTATTTCTATAGCGCTTTTACAATGTAGATTGTGTCAAAGCAGCTTCACACAGAAGATTATAGTAAATTAAAACTGTGTCAGTTCAGTTTTCAGTGTTTAAGTTTAGTTCAGTTTTGCTCAGTTATCTGTGTTTAAATAATCACTACTAAGAGTCCAAACACTGAAGAGCAATTCCATCGATGAGCAGCTCTACAGATCCCGGCGACAGCGGCGAAGAAAAAACTTCCCCAATTGGCGAAAGTGAAGAATTTAAAAAACCTCGAGAGAAACCAGGCTCAGTTGGGCACGACCATTTCTGCTATGGCCAAACATCTTGTGCAGAGCTGCAGTCTAGGTGCCAGAGGCTGGAGAATTCTGGGCCTCAGAGAAAACTCGTCTGTCCCTGGAGCGTCACAGGAATCAGTCTCATGCTCTCCACTCTTCCATGACCACCACAGCAGCTGCTCAGGATACAACCCGGTCCAGGATTATGAAAACCTTGGGATCATCTCGTCGCTGGTCTTGGATCGCATCAGTGGCACTGCATAGTCTGAGGGCCTCGGGATGAGTACCCCTTAGGTGGAAATAGAGAATAAAGAGAATAATTTGCATAGCTGCTGTTCATAGTGTATATAAACGAGATGCAAAAAACACTATTGGTTGGGTTTAGGGAACCTGGATAGTTGGGGGATCGCTTGGTTTGTCAGTCAGTAAATCAGTCAGTCAACAGTGGCTTCTAGTGTATTTACGTGAGAACAGCGGCCTCTGGTGGACTTACGTGAGAACAGCAGGCGTGACTGGCACTCACAAGAGAAATTTGAGATCTGAAAAAGCATACACTGCGGCCTCTGGTGGATTTGGGAAAACAAAAAATGGAAGTATTTTGCTTACTCCAGAAATGTACATAGGTGTACGTAATTAGAATAAGCCTGGGTTGCTTTTTTGGCAGAAATGTTTACACATATGAGGAATTTGTTTTCTTGACAGAAGCTTTCAAAGTGCAACAGAATGACAATGGCAGGACAAAATTACAGATAATAAAGGATTTAATAAAAAAATAGGAAGAATAAAATAGAGAATAAAAATATACAAACTGACAAATGTATGTACGGGTATATTAATAGACAATATTGATTTTAATTAACTGTTTGTGAGATGGATTGCCTGAGGGTAGAGACTGTTCCTTTGTCTGGTTATTCTGGTGCATTCTGGTAAAAGTTCAAAGAGGGAGTGTGCAAGATGTGAGGGGATCCAGGGTGATTTTGCCAGCTCCTTTGCTCACTCTGGATAAGTACAGTTCTTAGAGAGTAGGGAGGGTACCAGTGATTTGCTCAGCAGTTCATACTATCAAACGTATAGTCTTCTGAGGTCAGATTTGGTAGCTAAGCTACAGTTGTTGAGGTACAAAGGACGAATTCAAGTAATTACTTTCTTAGTATTTCTTAGTAAATAATGGATACTTGTTAAGTTGGTAACACTTGCCGTATTCAAGTAAGTTAGTGTATTTACTAATGTGAACAAATAATGAATAATACATTAATTACAATATTATTCATCTTTGATAACGTTAGTTAATGGAAATAAAAGGCCCAATCATACACCTGGCGCAATAAGGCACAAGATGTGTTTTGCACAATGCGTTGCTATTTTCATACCAGCACAGCCCTAATTTTCCCGTTTTGCACCACGTTGTTTAAATAGTAAATCCATTTGCGCCAATTTGTGAAAGTAAAGATGCCCATTCTTTATCCTTGTGCTGCAGATGGTTTTCTCATTAGTGTAGCATTCAGTTTTTCCACTTACAAAGTCCACCATGTAAATAGCAAATGTGCCATGAAGTTACGCAACTGACTCTTAAAGGGAATGGGAGATAAACTCTGATTGGTTTAATGCATGTTATACTCAAAACACACCCATAACTCGTTAAGAGGATAAACACAACCTTGTTAGACCATGCGCCGGGGTGCAAAGCAATTTTTTTTTTTGTCCTTAAAAAAGCAAATGGATTCGGACATGCCCTTAATGCTTTTGTGCCATGAGCTATGATCAATAAATGTTGTACAAGTATTGTTCATTAACTAATAAAACCCTATTGTAGGCGACACTGTATCTCAGTAGTTAGCATTGTCACCTCACAGCAAGAAGGTCACTGGTTCGAGTCCTGGCTCGGTCAGTTGGCATTTCTGTGTGGAGTTTGCATGTTCTCCCAGTGTTGGTGTTGGTTTCCTCCAGGTGCTTTGGTTTCCCCCACTGGCCAAAGACATGCACTGTAAGTGAACTGAATAAACTAAATTGGTCGTAGTTTATGTGTGTGAATGAGTGTTTATGATTGTTTCACAGTACTGGGCTGCAGCTAGAAAGGCATCCGCTATGTAAAACATATGCTGGATAACTTGGCGGTTCATTACTCTGTGGTGACCCCTGATGAATAAAGGGACTAGGCTGAAGGAAAATGAATGAATAAATGAAACCTTATTGTAAAGGGTGACCATTAACGTATTGATAACTTATTGACTCTGAGTACAAACTATCATTACATTGGCTGTACACACAATTGCTAGTAGTTTAAACACAACTAATTCATGATATTACAGTTGAATGTATGAAGCTTATTACCTGTCAATATTCAGAGCGACGAGACAGCATAACAGACCACACTACACACACAAGTCGATTCCTTCATGCAGTTAATTAAAACAATAAATCAATCTATGTTATGATCTATAAAAAAAAGCAAATTATGAAAAAAAAAACAAAAAAAAAAACAATGCCCTTCTCAGTCTTTGGCAGTATTTCTGTTCGCTCCAGCGCTTTATACGATTACTGTCACCGTTATCCCCAGTGTTTTTGCTACTGGCCGGCTGAAGGGTAATTAATGATGGTGACCCTGCAGGGGCAGATGAAGGCTAGAGAAATGATTAAACATGAGGAATTGGTTGAGGACTGCTGAGGAATCGAACAGGCTTATACGGCCGTCAGCCCACAAGTATCGATATATTTCATTCGGCTGCCAAAGACGTGAAGTGTTTGTCTGAGAGGACGAGCGAAGTGAAGCATTAAAACAGAAAGCCTCGAAGGGCCGCCGCTTCATCTGACAAGACTTCAGGCTAAACCGGAAGTGTGGAAAGAACGAGCGCTATTAATGCATTAAATGGTAATTGACTGCATGAAGCTGATTTCCTCCGTCAATATTCGGCTTGAAGGGGAACAGTCTAATCTGAGTTTATCCGAGGATCGCTGTCTGGGCTATTAGCAGAGCAGATGAACTGATGGCAATCTGATGAGTGTGCACAAAAGTCATTACGTTTCAGTTCAGCCAAAATATAAAGTTCTCTCTCATCATTTATTCACCCTGATCTCACTCCAAATCCATCAATGTTTTATTATTTTATTATTGTTTATTTATTTTTGCTTGATGGAACAAAAAAGGACACATCTGTAGATCTGTAGCCAGCCTGTTGACTTTTTTTTTTCTTAAAGTAGACTTTTTTGCAGTTACTAGCCTTATTTTCTGTTTAATTGTGAAATTTAAATACTGCATTTTAGTGACATTTTAAGCACAATTTTTAGCTGAATTAGCTTGTTGGATGGTTACCATAACCACATTTTTAATGTACCAAAGATATGTCCTAAAGATTTAGAATAAAGAAATATGAATTAAGTAATTATCATATATTATTAGAAAAAAATAGGTATCTGTTAAAGTTTTAAATTAAAAACTGTAGCCTGTTGTCATTTATTAGGCAAATAACAAACTGGCCAAGACATTTAACTTTCCTCAGTAAGAATTTGGCCCTTTGAATAATATACTGTAAACATAATAATAATAATAATAATAATAATAATAATGATAATGATAATAATTATTATGTAGATCTTCACAATTTTCTAGCTTCTCTTGTAAAAAAGTATGTTTAAAAATTCAGATAACAATAATAGTCAAATTAGTATTCAAATTCATTTTATTATGGCTTTTTTTTTGTGCTTCACACATTTTCATTGGTCATTTTTTGTTTCAACAATAAGGTCAAAGTTTTAGAATAAAAGTTAAAATCTTTCCTCCATTTAAAAACAATACAGTAGCAAAAGATGACTTCACTATGTCAGATGTATGTTTTCTTGCTAATCAGCTTGTTGGACTCATGCAAATTCCGTTTGGTCTTAAAGACTTTTATAAAGAGGCTTTTTTCCCACTATTTATGACAGCATAACAGGCAAAATAAGACAAATGAGTTTGTATAGGACAAATTCTGGACCTTTTAGTGCACCCGCTTCGAATGTTATCACTCAATTCAACTGTTATCATCCATTCACATGGTTAATCAGCTATACTAATAGAGAAGACTTCAGATTGGTTTTTACATTACTGTGACTGTTGGGTTTAGGGTTGGGGTAGACGCTAATAAAATACAATTAAGGGAACATTTAATAGATAATAGAAATAATTTTTGTTAACTTCTGGCTAAGCGACGCAGTGGCACAGTAGGTAGTGCTGTCGCCTCACAGCAAGAAGGTTGCTGGTTCGAGCCTAGGCTGGGTCAGTTGGTGTTTCTGTGTGGAGTTTGCATGTTCTCCCTGCTTTCGCGCGGGTTTCCTCCGGGTGATCCGATTTCCCCCACAGTCCAAAGACATGCAGTACAGGTGAATTGGGTATGCTAAATTGTCCGCAGTGAATGAGTGTGTATGGATGTTTCCCAGTAATAGGTTGCAGCTGGATGGGCATCCGCTGCGTAAAACATGTGCTGGATAAGTTGGCGGTTCATTCCGCTGTGGCGACCCCGGATTAATAAAGGGACTAAGCTGAAAAGAAAATGAATGAATTAACTTCTGGCTAAAAGCCTTTCGAACCTACCAGTAGGCGCACCCATTCTGCCTACGGACCTGATTTGGAATAAATCTACTCTGACTATTGGTGTCCAATTATTAATATTAGAAACTAGCTCATTTAATTGGATATTAGATTTGTATTTAGCACCATTTATAACACCATTGCTTTTAATATTATTACAAAATAATATTCTGAATTAGCTTTGATTTTATTTTAAGTTTTAGTATTTAGTATGCATGTGGTTTTGTTATTTTTGTATTTCTATTGAGATATTTTTATATTTCTATTTATTATTATGTTTTTAAATGTGTTTATTTTTTTGAATTTTTATTTGAGTAATAATTTTAGTACAAGTTATGCAAAATTTCTAATCTTCTAAAGCCTAAGCTATTTTCAGTTTTAAGGTTTTCATCTAATATGTATTTACTGTATGTATTTGCTGTTTGTTTGTTGGTTATATAATTATCTAATAATTATAAGGTCTAATAATTCATTCATTTTCTTGTCGGCTTATTCCCTTTATTAATCTGGGGTTGCCACAGCGGAATGAACCGCCAACTTATCCAGCAAGATTTTACGCAGCGGATGCCCTTCCAGCCGCAACCCATCTCTGGGAAAGGTCTAATAATTATCTCTGATAATTTAAATAAACAGGCGGCAATGTGTCTCAGTGGTTAGCACTGTCATCTCAGTGCAAGAAGGTCGCTGGTTCAAGTCCCATCTTGACCAATTAGCATTTCTGTGTGGAGTTTGCATGTTTTCCAGGTGTTTGCATGGGGTTCCTCCAGGTGCTCCGGTTTCCCTCATAGTTCAAAGACATGATCTATAGGTAAAATGGAAAAACAAAATTGGCCGTAGTGTACGAGTGTGTATGGATGTTTCCCAGCACTGGTTTGCGGCTGGAAGGGCATCCTTTGCGTAAAACATATGCTTGAATAGCCGGTTGTTCATTCTGTTGTGGCGACCCCTGATAAATAAGGGACTTCGCAGAAGGACAATTAATGAATTAATTTAAAAAATCTATAATAAATATACAAATTATTTAAAAAAAAATACAATAAAGCTAAAAATGTCTAGCAATGAAATTCATTTTCTTCATAAAGAGAATAATTTTCTTCTTAACCAGTAATTCTGCACACGTGGACAGAGTCATTAATCAAGCAGCTCCAGATTACCTAGTCTGCAACCTGACTGTTCACACCTAACTTTTCTTTTCTGCTTCATTTCAGAAGAGGGGACTGGGGTTCAAATCTCAACACATACACTCAGTCATGTGCCGCTGCTGAGTGTGTGTGTGTGTGTGTGTGTGTGTGTGTGTGTTTGTGGGTGGGTGTAAAGTGTGTGTTGTTGTGCAGAGATGGACAGGAGGAGCAGATGGCGCAGAACTCTCAAGAATTCTTCAGAGAAGCTGTGGCTTTACGGCTCATATACTGCTCTAATTATCAGCCTAAGTAGGGAAAAAGAATGGAATAAAATCCATTAAACTCAAAAATCTCATGCCTGAGAGTGAAAAGTAACGGTAACTTTTTACTGAACTTTGCGCTTCTGAGTTTTCATTGTTCCAGTGGTAAAATTGTCAGGCAAAAATAGTCAGGAACCCTGCCTGACTTTCTGTCTTTTAATAAGTGGGCGTTTGAAAAAAAAAAAAAAAAAACTTGGACATTTTGGCCATTCAATTATAGGACACCTGAGTTTTGCCCATAAATAAACACTTCCATTGAGCCTCTCTTAAAATAAATTGAGGAAGTGGTTGAAAGTGGACAAAATAAATGTATTAAAACACAGATACAGAGGTAAATGTGTCTCACTGCACGTCCACATGTGATCTGATTGACCAAAGCCCATTTTATAACCAGGCGTAAAGAGGCCTATGTTGATTTTTATTTAATGATATTTCTGCAATAAGTGCAAAATGATATTTCTGCAATAAGTGCAAAATACTACATCATGTTTTCTCACTTTGTAAAGCCAATTATTGTCTTTACCCAAACAGTCAAGTTGTCTTGACTAAACATTACTTTAAATTTTGCACTTCGGCCCCATAAATTATAAATATTTTAGGATGATCTAACTTATTAAGTGTTTTGAACTTTAAATTATTTAAAGTTATAATAATAAACAAATCAATGTTAAAATACTCTTCTTTTTTTGTTTAATACTCTTCTGATTGGCCATGCAAGGAGTTTTGCATGGCAACAAGAAAGAAGAAACTGCTTCTGAAGCCTCATTCACACTACGAGCCACTTGCAGTGACCATTCATTTTAAAGAAAAGTTGAGCAGCTTCCAGCAACCTCCGTGGGTTTGTTGAGCGACTTTATGCAAATGAAGAGCAACTTTCTTGAGCGACAGCCAATAGGAGCACCAGTAGAGCTCACTTGATCCTCTCTCAGCTCACTCGAAGGCCGGTTGAATTCTTTGCAGTGTTGCCAGATTGGGCAGCTTTGAATTTGATTGTGCAGGTAAAAAATGACATTGACAGGTTGGCAAAATTAGGAAATTAATGAAACTTAACATTTATATACAACTTATTCAACAAAACATGAGCTGCATCATGCAGCACCTGCAGTTAAACTCACAGCGGTTTATCATGACATGATTTTTTCCACAATTGACAGCAAGAACAAGCATTGCCTGATTGACAAACAGCGCCTTATTGTGTTCAAAAGAATTTAAAATGCCAAATGGGATGCATTTATACACCCTTTTAAAAGTAAAACATACTCTAATAGACAGTGTAATCTACACAAAGTGTGTGTGAGAGAGGGGGGCAGTGTGTTCTGGTTATGTTGTGGTCTTGTGACTGCTGGTGCTGGTTGCTGTATGGTTAAAAATTGTGACAGTTGAAGTAACTAGATTAATTTAGATTTAAATAAATTTAAATTAAAGAAAATATTAATCTAATATTTTGGGTATTTTTTGTGAGTTTTGGTGGGTTTTGGACAGCTTTTGGGCTGGAAAAAGTCAGCTATATCTGGCAACACTTATACTTTGTGCTGTAGACCTACACAGGCAGCTACAAAGTCGTTGCTAGTGTGAATGAGGCTTTACAAACTAGACTGGAATTTTCATCATACACAAGTTTAGTAAGTGAAATGAAATACATATAAAATGTTTTATGTAATTTGTAAGCATGAACTGTCAACCAATCATTTTAGTGGCTGTTTAATTCAGAGTTTACAACCCGCTGTGCTTATTCAAACAATGTTCAGCGCAACAGCCAGCAATTCATGGCCCCTTTCAACAGCACAATATTATAAAAACAATGTAAAATCCTGCCTATGAGTGCAAAATGGTAAGAAAATAATATTTCACTGCTTGCAGAACATTTCACTATTCCTTCAAAGTGACATTTCTAGTATCTGGCAGCACCGGAAGCAATTAAAGTGTCAAAGCATATTTAAGTAACTGTGCTAATAAAGAACATCGAAACAGCACTTATTGTTTAAATTCTGGTAAAATGAACAGCACTTGTAAGTTGAGACTAAGGGTGCTTTCACACTAGCACTTTTGGTCCTTACCTGGGTTTGTTTGATGTCAGAGTACGGTAAGTTTAGCTAGCGTGAATGTGTCTTCTGAATTCGGGTGCACACCTGTGAAACGAGTCCGCCTAAAAGAGGTGGTCTGGGGTACAGTTCACACAAACTTTATTCTGGTTCTGTTATTAATGCAATAGTACCAAATAACAAGTGTAAATAATACACTAACATACTAAATAATAGTACTAAATAATAAGTGAACTGCCAACTCTACAACAAACTATCATTTTTATAACGTTCTGTGTTTCACGCACTGTACCTTGATGACAAGCGGGACTGAGCCAGGGCAAGCACAGTGATAATGTCTGCTTGTCTCCTCCAAAAACAGCTTCTGAGGACATCCTGTTATGCTGAACGTTTATAATATTTTTCCAGCAGATGGACACGAGTTGCATTCTGTATGTGACAACATCTTTTCATTTTGGTGCTTTGCTTTCATGTCTGTCTCCTAGCAACAGCTGTACACACAACAGCAGCTTGATGATGCAAGTATACTGGGGTTTAGAAGGAAAAAAGGCAGTGTGAACACAAACCAACCGAGAAGGTGGCAAGGGGGACAATCGAACTTGGGTACGGTCCAGGCAGTTGAACCAAGTGTGAAAGCACTCTTAAAGGTGCAGTATGTAAGTTTGACACCCAGTGATTGAACTAGGTATTGCACTCCTGGATAAAAATAAACGCAAGCGCGGGTTGCCAGCTTGAGTACAGGAGCGAGTGATTTAAACTGTGTTTTAAATAAAAGCAACGACATGCGATAGAGGAAATATTTTCCATATTAAAAAGAGTTTTGGTTATAACCAACACCTCGAATTGATATAATAGAAACGGCTTCTATTTCTCACAGCTGAACATGTGAAACCTATTACAGTGATCACCTAAGGTAAACCTTGTGTGCTTTATTCAGTGCTAAATGCTAACAATGTGAGTTTGAATGCTATTTTACATGACATTTATTGCCATATACTGAGAGCAGCAGCAGAAAGTTCAAACAGCCAAATTGCTCATCACTGCGAATCTTGTCACAAAACATGTTGTTAGGACACGCGGTTACAATGTAATCTGCTCACGTTCGTAATATTTATATAATTTGCTCATTAATAACCTCATGTGAAACTGAATCTGTCTCATTTCGACATCTGATACTGTCCACTGACACTGTCGCATTTCACTCACGGACGCATGCTTTCAGAGACTTTCTGAATGAATATATGAAATACGCTGTTTTCCAACAAGGCAACCCGGGGTGCTGAATTATAATTGGCTAAACTGGCATTGTGCAGGTTAAATTTACCTAAATAAAGACAGTGTTCCGGCACAGAAAAAAAAAACTTTTTCAAAGCAGAATATCTGACTTAAGCATTGTTTTTTAGTTGAACAGGTATGTTCACTTGAAATTTCTTAAATATCTGCACACATATTATGGTATTTTTATGCTTCAAGAGTCAACAACTTACATACAGCACCTTTAAAGTCCACATGGACCGGAATCTGCGACCGTTTTTTTTTTTCTGTATTGTGATGCAGTTCCTAGAGAAACAAAGTAGGCTATTAAATGAGAAAACAGTGGACATGTTTTTTTTTTTACTGTGAGCTGATTGGATGTAGTAAATTAGGCATTTTATTAAGAAAGATCGAGAAAAGGGTTTGGGAAAAGTTATTACAACCTGACAGACACCTCCTCCTCACCATTTCAATTTGTTGTCAAAACTGACAGTTAGAGCAGCATGATTAAATATGTTAGCCACGCCCAATTCCTAAGACATACGGATAGATATTTTAACATTAGATGTCGCCTACACTATTGGTGTCTATTGGAAGGAATGCACCAGTAGAGCTGCCATTTTAGTACAGGGTAGAAAATGTAATGAATGAAAATTTGAAATGAATGTGGGACCAAGGTGCAGTGGAGGACTGGCCATCCAGAGCCAGAGATATATACACATATATACATATATCTATGATCGGGAGTTTTCCAGGTGGTCAGTATGCAAATATTTTTTTCAATTACGAAACTTTAATTTTACATCCTTTTTCCACATCGATGGATAAGTGACCGCACAGGCATTGCCGACAGAGCATGTGTTTGTGTGTATGAAAATATATTATCCTCCCTCTCTGTTAAATTTGATCTAATCCATGTCCTGAAACACACTCCCTCTCCTGCATTCACTTTTCATTCTGACGGAGAGAGCAATTTATTTGTAAATGAATCTCCGTTATGAATGACTCGTTCTCTTAGCCGACAATAATACAAGTTTCTACCACCACAGCATCTTGTTGTCATATTTCCTTTACATTGTTTGCTCATTTTATTCAACCCTAGCATAAGCCTAGTATTTAGTGTGAGTTGGTGCTACTTTCCTTATGATCAATGCAGTAAGTGACTGTATTATCATCAATACTTGTTTGGCACAAAAGTTTGTAACATATAAAAGTGTAAAAAAACTAAACCTTATCTATGAAATGTTCTGCCTTTGTGTTTTGTTTTCTTTGTTTGCTCGTTACTACACCCATATGCAGCGCTAATGTCCATCATCTTCACATTGGCTTTAGTCTTGACTAGTTGCGGTTGAATGACTTTTGTCCTGGGAGCACTGTACAAATTTACACGGCGCTATTTACACATGCTCAGGGTCCGTATGTGATATTTAGTGAACATATCTATGAGACATACATAATCTGACAATTTAACTTGAATTTTGAAAACAAACAGGAAGTGCATTTTTAGATTACAATTAAAGATTAGAAGGGCAAACTATTTTTTTTTCTTAATGACATGCACAGATGAACTGTTCACCACAAAACTAGCAATGTAAGCTAACAAAATCATATGGTTCGTTTAAAGACACAACACAAAACATAAATTTACACATGCTAGTATACAGTATAACATCAAATGAAATTATATTTGCACACAAAGTGACAGGCTAAATATATAAATAAATATGTCTGTATATTTCTGTATACCCAATTTTGGAGAAAAAAAATAATTGTTTTTAGAATAGTGGAGAACTGCTGAAAGACACATTAGTTATGTTTTCTCAGTTTTGTTTTCAGTTTCCAGTTAATCTGAATTGCCTTTTATTGTTATGGATAATGTTAGTGATATCTCTATGTCTGTAATATCATGTTTATTTATTGTGCAGAAAGTTGGTGGTCAGAGCCAACAAACTTGTTGCTGCTCTTCAGCATCTACAGTGCTTTAACCAGTCAGATTACAAGTAGGCTGCACCAGGAAAAAAAAACCCAGTATATTTGTGTCCTTTATTGGATGGTAGTAATCAGCATCACTGAAATTTTATTTTCACAGTTTTATTATTAATTATCAGTGCATTCTGGAAAAATATTCTCCTTTAAAAAAAAAAAAACAGCAGTAAATTAAATTAGTATAAAAGATTGTGAAAGATGGTGGCGACACAGTGACGCAGTATAGGTAGTGCTGTCACCTCACAGCAAGAAGGTCGCTGATTCGAGCCTAGGCTGGGTCAGTTGGTGTTTCTGTGTGGAGTTTGCATGTTCTCCCTGCGTTCGCGTGGGTTTCCTCCGGGTGCTCCGGTTTCCCCCACAGTCCAAAGACATGCAGTGCAGGTGAATTGTGTAGGCTTAATTGTCCGTAGTGTATTAGTGTGAATGAGTGTGTATGGATGTTTCCCAGAGATGGGTTGCAGCTGGTAGGGCATCCGCTGCGTAAAACATGTGCTGGATAAGTTGGCGGTTCATTACGCTGTGGCGACCCCAGATTAATAAAGGGACTAAGCCGGAAAGAAAATGAATGAATGATTGTGAAAGACGCATCCCATCGGTGGCACCGTGAAAGACTAAACATGAAAATAAAAGAACACTAAAGTATAGGTTATTTAAAATGTTTTACTTTTGAAAAATCACTGTCTGGGTGGTGACATTTAAAAGATATAAAGCCACCTTAAAGTTTCTGTAAGAATATCTCAGTTTCCTAAGATAAGCTGAATTATGTTTTTTTTAGGGAGATTCAAGGTGAAGATGAGAGTGCTCTTCCTTGTTTTTTTATGAACTATTTTAATGTTTTAATGTAACTTGCTTTTATTGTTAACTAGTATTTTTCTCCTGCAGACAGAGAGACACGTGTAGACGTATTACCATGCACTACACTGTAAAAAACCAACACAATCTCATGACGTTTTGTAACTTTTTGATTCAATGGCCAATTCGTATAATTTTTGTACGATCTCATTCCTGCAATTTAGTATGATTTGCTCATCCCTCAATGACGGTTGGGTTTAAGGAATACAATTTTCATATGAATGAACTAGTACGAACTTGTACAAATTAGCACTGAACTGACAAACCGTAAATAAGTTACGTTTCCTCGTGAGATCAGGCTGAAAAAAATATGACAAAAAGTCAAGACTTTAATTTTAATCAGTTAATCATGTTTCAATCGAATATTTATATTTATAATATTAATATTTTTAGTCAGTTTGACTGATGTGAGTTGAGATGACTAGAAAAGTTCATTTGATTCAACTAAAAAAGTTTTAGGAAGCAGATTTTTTACAGTATATGTTAAATGTTTAGGACAAGTACCTTATTTCTTTATACAAAAGATATCTGTAAGGAATAAATCCGTTTGATTTAATGAATTATTGTAAGAACATGTCATTTTCTAAGATTAATGCTCCAGCTATGATGATGTGTGTTTCGCAACTGTGGCAACATGTTGAATTTTTTAACTGGGTTTTTTGCACAAGTAATAGCATTCGTCCTCACAACATGAGAGACCTGTCTGTGATGCAATGCCCTGTTAGACTGCATTTCTCTAATATTTATGGTTGCTATTGCTGTGGCATCATTATGATGGCAAAAAGAGGTGAATTAATTCCTGTTAGATGCCACTGAAGGTCTATTTGTGAAATGCATGGCCTTCCTCTAGTTTTCAGGATTCCAAAGCACTGCTTTTAACAATTCCTGTTGTTTAAACAGCCCCTTATTGGAATAATTCCTGTTTGACATGTACACTTACACAGAAACACTTAAGGGTGTGGGAATAGTGACTAAATGTTCATTTTGGGCTGAACTATCCCTTTAAGAAATCTTCCAGTGCAACATATTTTCCAGCTTCAGACATATTGAATGTCACAAATGTTTATGTTCAGTAATTGTTATTCTGAAATCAAGTTATTATATAGAGGCAAAACAAAATGAGAATGGATCAATCAGTCAGAACCCATAAATTCCTTCTTAGGGTGTATGTGTGTGTCTATGTGTGTGTGTGTGTGTGTTTGATGAATGGATAGCCAGGAGACAGCATGAGGCTTTACACTACATTACAATAAAAGTGTGAATCAGTACATTAAGAGCAAGAGAAAAATCTTGACTGCGTCTCTAATCTAAGGTAACTCCCTTCAATGTAGAAATCATATTCGCGTTGTGATGGCCATATTTCACCATGGCAACTAGACTGCATTGTGCATTTGCGGAAGCATGCTGTGAAATCTCTATTAATGATTTGCAAGGCAGAAAAATATGGCTGATGTTTTCAATTAGCATTAATTAAACAAAGTTTGGCCTTTTGTGTGTTCCGGAAAATATTGAGTTCATCAAGTTCTGGCAATTAAAACACAGACAATATCAATAAAAGCACAGGTATCATAGCCATAATACCACCCAAAATAAATTGATTATACCTGTTATTTTCAAACATCATCAACAACAACAATAATACATATAAAAAAAGAATGAGTATTTAATAATAATAATAATAATAATTTTGTAATAATTATTAATATTTAAAAGCAATAACAAATTAAACAATGCAGGCATTTAAATATATTTGTAACACTCAGGTCGGGACAATGGATATTTATTTACGGCCTCTTCTCACTAAAAACCACTACTCCGTCTGAATACAATAACAACAGTACTGCAACACTAAAACCCCCACAGACCAGCGACCGCCAACCAAAGCAACAACATTCACCCAGAACAACCTAAATAGCCTCTCGTGTTTACTCCAGAATCCAGTATAATATATTTGAGAAGAACATTAATCTTTCCAGGGGCTTTATATCTGTCCTTTACATTTATTACAGCACTTGCCAAAAGAGTTTAATTCCACCTACAGTGTTACAGCATAGTAAACGGTGTCACTTTGCTGGAGTTTCTCAAATGTAATGTCATTCTAAACACTTTCTGAAAGCACTTGAGTCTGAGCAGACCTGAGCTCTTTATCACCTCAGGGATCAAAAGCAGCTGCTCAATTTACACTTTCACACAGTTAACAATGTCTTAAACATGAGGCTCTTTCTGCAGTGAGAGCCCAGACTCATTTCTCTTTCCTCACTCTCTTAAAAAGAGACTATAAAAGAATACAGTCATAATCTCAGGGAGAAGACTTGTATATGAATCACGTGTGCGTTTCTCCAAATATAATAGACTGCAGACACTGGGAAAACTAAAAAAGTCAAATACTGGTGAGGGAAGGGAGAGAGTTTCTAGCTGATTTCTAGCTAAAAAAAACAGAACTAAAACTACTAATACATGTGCATCTTACATTATTTGTAAGTCACTACTAATAAACCAAACAAAATAAAACAAAAATGGTGTAAAAGCAGAACAAAATTGAGTAATTAAAATATTACTTTAATATTAAGAAAGAAGTGTATCTTCTATGGTCAAAATACTGCTTATTAAAATGGAGGATGAGTAATAATAATAATAATAATAATAATTGTTATGATCACCAGCGATCTTGCCGCTGCAGTTGAACTGTGTGCAGCTGCACACAGTTCACTAAAGAACTACAAATCTGCCAGTATATGGACTACAAGTTCCAGTCACCGCTCACATGCACCTGTTCCTCATTGCGTTGATTTCACATACTCACAGCTGGGAGCTTCTCATGAACTGATTACATCGACTATATATGCCTACCTTCCGACGTTTCGCCTGTGTATTTGACTACGACTCTGGATTTGCCTGCATACATCTGTTTGCTCCTGATTGTGATCTTTTCTTGCCTGACCATTCTTGTGAATAAATTCTGCATTTTGATCCGCACCTGCCTTATTAGCGTCTACATTACAAATAATAATAACAATAATAATAATAATAATAAATAATATTAATAATAAAAATAATAATAAAGTGCATGTTTATATACAATTATGTGTCACAGCAAGGCCAGATTTTCCACACTCCCAATTACCTCAAGCACCCCGATCACAGTGACCTGTCTATTAATCAGTCATGCACCTGCACGTCATCCCTGCTTATCACTCCAGCTCCATCTAACCCCTCACCATCCTTTACTTAAATTCCGGCTTTGTCGTATGACAGAAGGACTACTATCATGGTCAGTGAGTCTTATTTAGAATCAGTTTACAATCACTGTGATCTCCAGTGTCAGCGCCACTCCTCCTTCTAGTGTGATTCCCTCCTGGTTGTGTGTTTTCCGAATCCTCTGTGTTCCTGCATCTTCATCGTTCTCTGGTCCCTCTACATCATCTGGTCCACTGCTAATTCATACCCTGCAATAGACATTACCTATTCATATCATTCCTGTTCATTATTCAAATAAACTGTCATTCATACTCACAGCTCTGGTCTCTTCCCCCTTCTTTGACATTGTCAATCAGATTAATAAATATATCATAATCTATCACAAAAGTCTTGTCGTCGATCCCAGTTGTATGAGCAACAAATAATAACATGGTTTCTAGTTAATCATTTGGAAAAGTGGCAGATTTTTCCAAATAATCATCTGTTGATCTGCATCCTAATTATCACAAATACTGCAGAAAACATATTGGAACCCACATGGACCCAAGATTCCCACAGAATTAGTCAAGTTTAGTGAAGGGAAAAAAATCATGGTTTGGGGTTACATTCAGTATGGGGGTGTGCAAGAGATTTGCAGAGTGGATGGCAACATCAACAGTCTGAGGTATCAAAACATTTGTGCTGCCCATTACATTACAAACCACACGAGAGGGCAAATTCTTCAGCAGGATAGCACTCTTTCTCATACAGCCTTCACATCAAAGTTCCTGAAAGCAAAGAAGGTCAAGATGCTCCAGGATTGACCAGGCATGAACATTATTGAGCATGTCTGGAGTAAGGTGGAGGAGGAGGCATTGAAGATGAATCCAACAAATCTTTATAAACTCTGGGAGTCCTGTAAGCAAAGTCTAAGCAAAATCTGACTTTACTGTCCTAATTAAATAATTAGAAATCAAGGCATGATCATTTTATGTCGTAAAACAAATGTGTAATCTAAAGACATTTGTCTTTCATATAAACCACTTCTGATACCAAATGATCAACTAGAAGTCAAGTTATTTTTTGTTGTTCCTAAAACTTGGATATGCAACCTTTTAAAAATGTGATATTTCGTGAGGTATACATTTCATTTTAATATTACTATTTATAATTTGTCATAAGATTATTGATAACAAATGAGTTATTAGCTAAAAAGCATGTGATTTTGACAAACTTTTGAGCTAGTTTGATATTTATTATATCAAACTATTGATTATCATTATTTTAATTTATAGCAGTATATTATTTATATAAATTTAATTAATTGTTTTACAAAAAACATAATAACCCATTTATTCATTCATTTTCTTTTCAGCTTAGCTTTATCAATCTGGGGTCGCCACAGCGGAATGAACCACCAACTTATCCATCATATGTTCTACGCAACGGATGTCCTTCCAGTTGCAACCCATCACTGGGAAACATCCATACACTCTCATTCACTCACATACACTACGGACAATTTAGCCTACCCAATTCACCTGTACCGCATGTCTTTGGACTGTGGGGAAAACTGGAGCACCCGGAGGAAACCCACGCAAACGCAGGGAGACCATGCAAACTCCACACAGAAACGCCAACTGACCCAGCCCAGCCAAGGTTCAAACCTGTGACCCAGCAACATTCTTGCTGTGAGGCGTCAGCACTACCTACTGTGCCTCTGCGTCGCCCTGGTAAGTCATAGACTGACGTGATCATTGTTTTGATTTCTAATTAAGTACTCAAAGGGCTACACACATAGCTGAAATTAGCTACATTGAGTTAGACATATCTTTCAGTATACTCTTAAAGAGATAGTTCACCAAAAAATGAAAATTCTGTCATTAATGACTCATCCTTCACTTGTTCCAAATGTGTCTGAGTTACTTTCTTTAGTTAAAGAAGTTAGTTAAGAAAGATGAAAACCTTTCTTTAGTTAAGAAAGATGAAAACCTGTAAGCATTGACTTAGTATTTGTTTTTTCCTACTATGGATGTTAATGGTTTCAGGTTTTCAGCTTTCATCAAAAAACTTCCTTTGTGTTCAAAACAGTGTGTTTTAAATAGCAGGAAGTGATCAGTGCAGTCACTATCATCATCTCAGAGTCTGTAGAACTGTCAGATCTGCTTGGAATACATGAAACATGCTGAAACTGTTTAACTTATTCAAGCAGTGAATTCAAGAGTGCCAGGTTTAATGATACTTTACAGATATAAATAAATATCACTGAACTTTCTTAATCAAACCTAACAATCGTCTTGATTCTTTGTTTTTTAATGCTATTGTGCACTTCTGATACTTTACAGTGGCAAAACCAAGGATAACACATGGGAGCCTTTCAGGAATTCCCGACACTTTACTCCCAAGTCTCCTCATGCCAACCAGTTTGCAATATGACAGTCTAGTCACCATAAACACCTGGACTCGCCAAGCACACTTTGCTTTTCAGTGTTTTGTAAAAAATGTTTTTACTATTCTTCAGTAAGTACTTGAATATGTTTTTGAATAGTGTCACAGCTTAAAGGCACTTTTGATGTTTAAGTTCAGAAAGTTGTCATTATAAACATAATTTGCATTTGTCATGAACTTGACTTATTGTTGTGGAAGCTGTTTGTTATAATGGCATTTCCATAAGCACCATTTAAAAATATTTTTTGCAATGCAGTTTTACTTGAGCTTGACAGCAGATTTGAAATGAATAAATACCACAAAATATACATTTCCTTCAATTATAATTGTTTTAACCATTTATATATGTATGGTAATAAAATATTGCAATAAAAACTGTTGTAAATGATAGTTTTTTTGGTGTTTGCATGCTTGTGTGATTTATTTTTTGTGGTATTATGAATACATTTTAAATATATTTCATAAAAAATGTATTGTGTTTATTTGCATAATCATTTACAATGAACTTCTATTTTTTACTATTTAATGGGCACTAAATTTGTCATGAAGTTTGACAAATCGTCACCTTTGAATTATAAGGTTCTGTCTGCGTTCTGAATGATTTTGAGATATTGAGCTTCAAAGTTTTTGCATTCCATAGCAAACAGTGCGTGTGTAACATTTGTTTTTTGTTTATAAAAAGTCTTAAAATGTAAACAACTTATAAAAAAACATCCCATAATGTAAATAAGTTGTCATTTAATAAGAATATGTCAACAACTCAATTTTGACAAAAATGTCAGATAGAACCTTATAATTCTAAGGTGACGATATATTTATATTTGTATACCTACATGATGCAGGGTTCATTGACAGAAAATGCTGAACTATATATGTTTTCAAACATGACATTTATTATTTTATTATTCATTTCAAATTTAGTATATGATCTGGTTTCACTGTGATCATTTTCCACATCAGGTTACCACCACAAAGGAATTTGTCACTGTAAATATACATTTGTATTTTTAATAAGATTTAATAATTAACATGTAATATTAATATGAATTTTAATATTTAAGTTATAAGGTTATTATAATCTACCTTCAGCCGGAAGATTACCAAATAGAGACAACAACTGTGACGTAGATTGCGATTTTGTGGTTGGACAACGCAATCTCACGGCAATTCGTAACTTTTTGATTTAGTGGCTACTTCGTATGAACTCGTACAATCTAATTCGTACAAATTAGTACGATTTGCACATCACCCAATGACGGTTGGGGTTAGGGGTGGGCTTAGGTGCCACGCCTCTTTTTTAAAATCGTACATTTTGTACGACTGAACTCGTACGAATTTGTACAAATTAGCCACTAAACTGACAAAACGTAAAATACTTACGTTTCCTCGTGAGATCAGGCTGAGTTGGACTAACTTTAAAGCCAAATTAAAAGATGCTTTGTGTTGCTAACTATGTTTTGCTAACTTTGCCACATTCCTAACAGTGTCCTTTATCAATGAGATATCGCTATGTTTCAAATATTTACCGATTAACAAAGATCGTAACCCTAAACTTAACCCTAACTGCACCTTTTAATGAACTACAATTTACAGCGCCATGTTTTTCCTGTCCTGTCTATATAGTGACAAAGGCTTGTGGGTAATGTAGTTTAAAACATTTTTCTAATAAAATGTAATAAATACTATCTTTAATTAACATAAGACTATCTAAATAATGTTATTGTTCCTATATTTATGACATATATGAAAGCCAGGCATACATTGTTATTTTACAATAATGCTTTTATTGACTTTCAGTATATATCAGAAAACTATGTCCAACGTTATTTATTGAACATAGCATAGGTAATAGTCTTGCAGATTTTCTTTTATATATTCTAATTTGACTTTAAGTTAGAACCATTTGAAATGTGAACACTTTTTACTTTTCCATGGGGCTCTACACATCTCCTGGGAGTAGAAGGGCAGTAAAACCTATATAGATGTATCATCTTCAACATGGACAACAAATTGTATTGTCACATGTACAGTTGTGTTAAAAAAATAAGCTGTACAACATTAGTATCCTCTAAAATCACTAGTTATTAGCAATATGATATATGTTCCTCGCAAATTATATGAGTAATTGGTTAATTCATTGAATAGTAAGTGTTCAGAATAATATGTGTGGATTTTATGACACTGGATTAATTCTGGAAAAGAAATTGTTTCATTGATGGTCATCATGTGGTTTAATTTTTTACACTTTATTTGAAATATGGATAAAAGCTATTTTAAAACATGTAAAAACATGTTAAAACATTGTATTTGTTTTAAAAACAACTCTTTCAGTGGCGGAGCTACAATTTTTTACATGGGGGGGTCAGGGGGTAGCCACTGCTATTTCAGGGGGTCCACACATATAATTCAAAATATGAAAATATAATAATTTACTCATCACCTCACTTTGTTGTGAGTTAATAAGTAATGACAGAATTAGATTTTTTTGGTGGAACATTCCTGAAGCTCAGCTTAAATTCTAACATTGGTTGAAACATGTGAATGCCTAGTATATGCTCTGACCTGATGGTGGACCTGAAGTCTGAACACACTGACTCTGACTAGTCTCAGGTATGGAGCTGCTGTGGGATCCAGTGCAAAGGGAAGGGTTTATTTGAACCTGATCTGCCTGTTTGTGCTTCTTTATAAAGAAGTCTGATATCTCGCCCTTTCTTTTCATGTTTAATTGACCCTGTGCAAAAATATTACAGTCTGGTTACATCTGATCCAGTTAGAAACACATTTATCCTAATTACAAATTTCCATTATCATACCTGCACATTAAAATCAGCAACCAATCTAAAAACATTTATCTGAAGGAAGTATATGAGCTGGCAAGCTATTTCAAATAAATTGAACTCAAAACAAACAGCTAGCCTAACATTACTTCCCCATATTAGCAAAACATTTGAGCATCGTCAATTAAAAATAATAACTTACATACATACATAGAATGTGCATGTAATACTAGCACAGATTAAGTATAGCGTTAACTGTTTCTAAAGAGCAAATTGATCTCTCTTATTAAGTTAACTGATGTCGTTGGTGCCTCGTTAACTTACACAGCATATAATAAAGCTTCCTAAGCAAACAAACCTTATACTAAACTATAAAACACATTTCAAATATTATGTTATGATGTATTATTATTCGTCTTACTTGAAACAATGCTCTTGTCTTCAGCTTGTCATTGATTTGAAAATAGCTTGAGCGCAGTGTTGCCAGATGTAGCTGACTGATTCCAGCCCAAAAACTATCCCAAACCTGCCGATATGCAAAACACAATCGAATTTAAAAACTGCCCAATCTGGCAACACTGCTTGAGCGTTGCCGGCAAAATTCAATAACGTCTTTACACAAATGAGATGTCAATTAGCTTTAGGAACTGCCAGCAGCAAATAAAATTTTGGGGTAGCACCTGGGGTGGCCAATCGGATGTCAGGGGTGTCCAGTGCCACCCCGGACACCCCTCTGGCTCAGCTACTAAACTCTTTATCTGAACATTTTTACTTTCTAAATATTTAACTTGTTTGTGTAACTACACTTTTAAAAATAATGGTACGCGAACTGTCACTAGGGTGGTACCTTTTCAAAAGGTACATGTTTGTAACTAAAGGTTTCATATTGGTACCTTAAAAGTATATAAAATTTTAAGAGGAACACTTTTGTAGTTTTTCGGTACTATTATGTACCCTTGAGGTATTATATAATATAGACCTTTTAGGTACAAATTTGTACCTTTTGAAAAGGTATCAGCCCAGTGACAATGGATGAACTTGTATTTAATCTAGGAAATAATGATTCCACATAATTTCTTTGTCCTGCATGTGTCCTTATAATAATCTTTAAACAGTTTTCAGTTATTACACAGCATACTACACTATGATACTGACAAACGTGGCCTTTGTTGTCTTTCTTCAGCCAAGGACTAAAGTCTGAAATAAAAATTTCTCCTTTATCATACCATATCTCTTCAAATTAGTATTGCAATTTATTGTGTCTTGTGGTGAAACTCAATCTGGATAATTTTGTAGACGCTGCATTTAATTATTGTTTTCATCATGGGTTAATTTGCTAATTGTTTTCTTTATTAATCAAATGATTTGTAAGAACTGCTGCATTGTAAGAATCATGAAAATAGTAAGAAATGAGGTTACAATGACTAAAAGACATCTTAACAAATTCTGTGAATAGTTCAAACCTCCAAATGATTAAAAATACATAGCCATTAAACAACAAAATACAAATGCAAACCTTTAGATTATCTAAACTAGAAGTAAAATAATTTTGTGCTGTACTTATATGCAAGTATAAGCTATAAGCTACTGAGATGATTAATGTATACAAAAAAATCATATTTTATTTTATTTTTTGTTTGTTTGTTTTGAAAATGTTTTATTTGGCATTATTTTATTTTCTTGCATTCAATAGAACATTTTTGTGAGTATGTTGTTGTATTTTGCACTGTCGTTGTATTTGCACTGTCTGTATTTTACACTGTCGCTGTATTTGCACTGTCTGTATTTTGCACTGTCATTGTATTTGCACTGTCTGTATTTTGCACTGTCGTTGTATTTGCACTGTTTTGCACTGTCTGGAGCCAGCACCTAAGCTTTTCACTCATCATAGCACACGTGCTGCTGATGATGTGACAATAAAAGTAATTTGATTTGATTTGATTACACAAATAGTTTTTTAGTTTATTGTTATTATTATTAAATTTTCAACAGAACAAAAACTGGTATCTTGTAACAACAAGTACAGCAGTTTTTGTGAGACATTCTAACAAATGCATACAAATGCTTCAAAGCAAAAACAAAAATAAAAGGAGATTATAAAACAAATTTAGAAAGACATATAGTCACTGAGTACCCTCAAGAAAAATCCAGAAGGACCAAATGTGCCAAAACACATCAGATCTTTGATGTAAATCTTGGGTTAATTTTTCTAGTCGTACAAGTCTGGTTACCGGTCTCAGCCACATATTGACTGGAGGTATCTGAGCAGTTGACCATAATAATAATAATAATAATAATAATAATAATAATAATAATAATAATA
>CAIGQZ010001492.1:5695735-5712702 GCA_903798205.1 Danio tinwini | reverse complement strand
TAAATAAATAAATAAATAAATAAATAAATAAATAAATAAATAAATAACTGGCAGCTTTATATGAGGATATTTTTTTTGTTGATGATATCCTTTGGGCCATCTATAAAATGTCAGGCAGAACTTTTCTTTTAAACCACATTTAATTTGGACAGATATTCTCCAGTACTGGGCTGCTGCACTCTAAGTGAAAGCTTCATTTCTCTGTCCACTTCCTCTGAAGGGACATATAAATCAGCCCTTTGCACTGAACTTTCATGCTCCCTATTATTTGGCTGAACACCTGTAAAGTCCAATTTACAAAGCAACACACAGTGACAGGAAAATAGTGGACGTTCTTTTTCAGACACCATTCTGAATGTATGTTCCACAGCAGAGTTTAAGTCCACTTATAATACAAGACGTGGGCTAAAAGCTAAAACTAAAAATCACAATCAAAGATCAGCACTTATTTAACAAAAAAAAAAACTTTTTGCAAAACTTTTTTTTTTTTTTTGCATTTCAAACGATTTTATTTAAACATCAAACTAACATCAAACTTTATTCATTTAGCAGATAATGGGTCTGTTTCAGTAAGGAGGTTCAACCAACTCTAAGTTTATACTTGAACTCTGAGTTGACTTACCGAGAGATAAAAACACTTTTAGTTTTTCTGGTTTCAGAATATCAATGTCATGTCAGAGTAGAATATCAATCAACTCTAAGTAGACTGATTCAGAGTTAAGCGCACACACTGTGACTATAAAAAAGCATTATCAATAGCGCACAGATATTACAAGTCACCATGGCAACATCTTAAAAAAAGAGATCAGCATTTCTTTCTCCAGCTGAACTTGATGTGCTCATGCAAAGTTCTAGAAAATATGACCATATATTTAAAAAAGCATCAGCGAAACAGTGACAGCATGGAAAAAAAGCTGCTCAAGTTAATGCGTAAGTTTACATTAAAAATATTTAAGTATAATAAAATGAGTAATGTAATTTGTGACTTATTGACTTTTCACTTTCAAAAAGTGGAGAATTATGAATTTTGAAGTTATTTCAGATGTATTTGCATTAAATTACATAAAGTAGGCTACTGCATAGTTTCTACAACAAATTTGACAAAAACAATAATGCATATAACCTTAGTTTAATGTTCTGTGGAAATGTTTATTTTAAGGTTCCCACTTTTACAAATGCTGATCAGTTTAAGATAAAATTTCTAAAGTTGAGTTTTTAATAGATTTAAAAGTGCACTTGTGTGTCTGCCTTTATTATTGAACAAGTGGTAGAGGTTGATATGACATTTAGAATGTAAGCAGTACAAAAAAATAGTTTTTAAAAAGAGTAATAATCCCATTAATCTAGTTACAGTAGATATCTCTGTTGAAGGTCAGGGAATTAAAGCTAATTATTCATTAAAAAAGGACAAGCCATTTTCGTGACTTTGCTCTTTGTGTGACTGAAATGTAGGCAATAGCTGTTTCCATCCAAAAATGTGAATAAAATGTATGTGCAAAACTGAAATTTTGCATAAAAGATGTGCCAATAAAGCAGCGTTTCCATCCAATGAGTCAAAGCGAACAAAATAGACACATCCTGATTAACTGGCACCAAATATCAACAGTAAAAACAGTATTACAGTGTGCTCAGCCTGCTGGTTAGTCCATTTCTACACATTTTAATCATCATATGATCTCTTACAACAAAATCACATGACCTTTTTAATGCACAATATGCGCATCTTGGCGTTTCCATCAATCATTTCATCTCCAAAATGCACATAAAAATAGCTAGGAAACGTAAGGCTAAGGCGAGAAATATCGCCTCGTCTTTAAAAAAGGGGAGGAGACCGACAGACACTCAGTTTAGAGAATAAAACCAGCTCCTGACCAGCTTAGGTTCTCAGAGTAGGTTACCACGATAACTGACTCTGAGTTAAAGTTACCTCTCTTTCAGAAACAGGCTTGACTTACCCTGCTTTCTCGAGTTTGACAAACCTACCATTTTGAAACAGAAAACCCAGAGTTTCTCTCATTTCAGGGTTAACATATGGCTTGTTTCCACTGACTGGTACGGTACGGGTCGATAAGCTTTTATGGCCGTTTCCACTGTCAAAAGGCGTACCGAACCAAACCGTACCGTACCACTTTTTCAGCACCCTTTCGAAAGGGTACCAAACAGGAGAAAGGGTACCAAAAGGGTCCCAAAGGCGGAGCTAGACGTGCAGCTGAACGTTATTGGTTTACAGAGATACGTCACAAGCTCACGCAACAAGCCAGAATGAAAACAAAGGAGCCGCCATGTTTTCATACACAGCCGAGAGATTATATATACATATAATAACATATAATAACATATAATAACGAGCCCTGTTTGATCTGGGCTCAAATGAACATTGTCGTCGTCTTGATAAACAGCCACAAAGCCCAAAAAAAGAGCAGATTTTACCCTGTGCCCCGCGAGTGTTTTTTTTGCTTGCGCGAGCCGCGCGTCTATATTTGAAATAACAAACTTCTTGAGCTGATGATCATAACATGCGCTTGATTATTGACGTGCTTTTGAAACCTGATCCTGTCAGAAACTGACAAACGCGAGCGTGACCAGTGAAAAAACAAAAGGAGAAGCCGGAAAAAAAGGAGCACATTATTTTTTCAGCAAACGTAAAAAAACTGCCATGTTTCACTATTATCATCACCTTTTAGACTATTATGAACTCGGAATGATGAAATTACTTTCTAACAAGAGGCTACACGTGCTGCTGAAGATTACAGACACGTTTAATCATGAGAGGTTTGCACTATGGACTCGATTTCCTGCTGTTTTGAACCTAAATAAGGACTAAATGTATGCTGTGTGTAGTTTTTCTGTAAGTGGTAACATATCGGAGACTGTAAGGGTCTGTATGTGTTCATATATGTTGCACTTATTTATTTATTTTATATAATTGCAGACGTTACAGTATATTTCGCACTGTCATTGATCTGCAGATATAATCAACTCATGTTCAAAGTTAGTAATAAACATTTATACAGAAGTATTTATGTCTGTAAAGCATCTGTTTTGTGAGAAGTGCTTCTCATATGATATGTGAGCGACCCGTACAGCTTTACTTCAGACATTTTCTCGAGCGAAAATGACGTTCACTGCAACTTTCTGTCGTACACCACACCCACCAAAAGAGTACCATTGGTACCCTTTAACAGTGGAAACGCAAGCCTGATAAAGGTGACCTGTACCGTACCAGTCAGTGGAAACGAGCCAATACTCTAAGTTTTCACTTAACCTCCTTTCTGAAACGGACCGAATTTCTAAGTGTTTATAATATTTATAAGAAGGTGTCTGGTGCAAACAGAGAAGAAGACAGTGTCAACTCACAACAATCCTAAAAAATGTATTGTCTAAAATGTGGCTTCCTATTTCCTGCAAAAGAAAGTTTGTGTATGCACAGTGTAAAAAATGACTGAACATTTTTTTCTCCTTGACATGGATAAACCACTTAAAACTGCTGTGAATTCTAAATAGATTTGTTTCACAAATTGTACCAATTTGAGTAATGATTAATTTTGATGAATAAATATGAGTAAATTGTGGTGGATTTGCTTAAATTAAAAAAGCACATTCCACTAATAATATCTATCACTCAATAAAAAAAATAAATAATTACATATATTTATATATATATATATATATATAAAATATTTATTTTCATTCATTCATTTTCTTCTCGGCTTAGTCCCTTTATTAATCCTGGGTCGCCACAGCAGAATGAACCGCCAACTTATCCAGCACATGTATTACACAGCAGATGCCCTTCCAGCCACAACCCATTTCTGGGAAACATCCCACACACTCACTCACACTACAGACAATTTAGCCTACCCAATTTACCTGTACCGCATGTCTTTGGATTGTGGGGGAAATCAGAGCACCCGGAGGCCAACCGACCCAGCCGAGGCTCAAACCAGTGACCTTCTTGCTGTGAGGCGACAGCACTACCTACTGCGTCACTGCGTCGCCTTTATTTATTGTCACATGATTTATTAAAGTAGTTTTTGGTCCAGTCTTACTTGATTTAAGAAAACTACTTATACTAACTACTTATACTAATAATGCATGTAATAGAGTTACCACTAAAAAAGTACAAGTAAAAAGCTTTATATTTATATAGTGCTTACCTTTACTTGTAAATGAAGTCTTGAAATTACTTGAATTACTTTGAATGATCAGGTTATGTTCTGTCCCATTCTTCGAAGCAAGTCTTTAGCTCAACATAAATTATTTATTACTTCACGTTATGATTAAAAGTCCAATTTTAAAACATTTTTGCAGTCAGTCAGAGCAAAACATAACACGTGCTCCCCCTTCATTGATGCAGAGCTGTCTGACGTGATCAATCTACAATCTGACAAGAGGCACAGCTCAGCGCTGCCTCACTTTGCTTCCTACTCTGTAATTGAGCAGGAAATACAAAAAATACAGTGATTTTGATCATAAAAATGATAGAAATTATTTGAATCATACAGAAATTTCATGTATAGGACAAACTAGTGGACAAATATTGATTTTATTATTTGTTTACATCTCATGATGGCAGATGAGGATGATGACAGGTCAGGCACTGCAGGTCCCTGGTATGATGGGATAGTTCAAAGTAGTGTTACAAGGAGTGATCTCTAGCAATCACCACTGGCGATCACAACAATTACCTTGATGTCAAAACGACAACTTGACATCTAACATTGGTGTCAAAAACACACCATAAATCGTATGTATCATGAAATCAATGGTCCTGTAATTGATTTTTGACATGTTTTGACACCAGTATTAGATGTGAATTTGATGTTTCTTTTGATATGAAGGTAGTTTACATGCATTGATCATTCATTCATTCATTCATTCATTTTCCTTTGGCTTAGTCCCTTTGTTAATCAAGGGTCACCAGAGCGGAATGAACTGCCAACTTATCCAGCATATGTTTTACACAGCGGATGCCCTTCCAGTTGCAATCCAGTACTAGGAAACATCCATAAACACTCATTCACACACATACACTATGGTCAACTTAGTTTAATCAATTCACCTATACCGCATATCTTTGGACTTGGAAAAAAACACAAACACGGGGAGAACATGCAAACTCTACACAGAAATGCCAACTGACCCAGCCAGTACTCAAACCAGCGACCTTCTTGTTGTGAGGCAACAGTGCAAACTACTGAACCACCATGTTGCCTACGAGCATCAATGTGTGAATGTCAAATAGACGTCATGGTTTTGACATTAAATTGATTAGCATTTTTGATGTCATGCGTGATGTCACTTTGATGTTGTTTTGACATCAAGGTGCCCGCTAGGAAGTGAATGGGTGCAGAGCTAGCAGTTGTTTCGTAGGTGAATGACAGCGTCTTGAATTTGATGCGAGCGGCGATTGGCAGCCAGTGTAGACTGATGAATAAACATAATTGATAACAAATTAAACTGATGATAATAACTGAGCTAATAATATTGCGTTTGTATAGAAGCTTTGGGTGTGTGTTTGTCTATCTAGAGCTGGCTGTTAATTGCATGAGAGCAGCACAGAGTTCGGTTGAGGTGAACAAGAGACACTAGAGTTTGTGTGCTCACCATTATGAATACTTTTGTAACCTTGATAGAGCGAGTGTATCTGGCTCTGGCAGAACAGCTGTATTTAAAGTAGCTGGAAAGACTCCAACTCTCTGGGCCCGGCTGATACCGGGCCAACTTATCTGCTGTGACAACACCTTATTAAAATCAAGTGAGTTTGTCCTTTAGCCTACTTCATCACAGCCTCTATTTCAACCTGCTGGCACCCGGGAGACGGAGTCATTCCACCAAGTCGAGCATAAATCCAGGAAAGCACCGTGGGCAAGGTCTTCAACATGGGCCTATTCTTCAGCACGTACACATGAGGTCAGCAGATCGTCTGGAGCTTCTGCTGTGCTGCGTTTTGAAATCTGTGGTGGAAAGGAGGTTCCAGGTGGAGCACTTTTTATGGCTTTAACAATGAACATAGTTATCAGTCACTCACGGTGATTTAAACCTGGATCACATTTTAAGGTGTCCTCTGTTTTGCTGTTTAAAAGCTTGCTAATTTTCTTTTGGAGGTTTCCTACAATAGATTTACATCCATCCAAGGTTCAAAAGTTCTTTACATTTTCTCATTATGTACATTGCAGCATCAGCTCTTTTCTAAGAGTGTCTAAAATGGTTCGTTAAGATATTTATTATCTTTAAACTACACCTACTCTGCTTTTATTGGTTAGCTGATTGGAACATTTTGTTGTGATTTGTCAATGATGTTGTTAGGTTACAGCCATATCACCCTACAGCCCAAGACTGAAGCTAAGCACGGCTGGGCCTGGTCAGTACCTGGATGGGAGACCTAATGTGGAAAACAAGGTTGCTGATGGAAGTGGTGTTAGTGAGACCAGCAGGGGGGTTGCAATCTGTGTGAGTAAAATGACAGGCATACTATACTGTCGGTGAGCACCGTCTTTTGGATGAGATGTTAAACCGAGGTCCTGATTGTCTGTGGTCATTAAAAAAAATCCCATGGCACTTCTTGTAAAGAGTAGGGGTGTAACCTAGGTGTCCTGGCCAAATTCCCTCCATTGGCCCTTACCCAATGACCTCCCAATCATCCCTTTACAACAAATTGTCTGTGTCACTGTATCTCCACTCCATTTATAGCTGGTGTGTGGTGAGTGCACTGGTACCTTGCTCTGTGGCTGCCGTCGCATCATCTAAGTGCTTACTGCACACTGGGGGTGGTGTGGAGCCCCCACCCCCCATGATTGTGAAGTGCTTTAGGTGTATGGCCATACATGATAAATGAGCTATATAGATACACATTACATTACAATTCAGTTCACATGGCCTCAATGTATCATTAATGTATTATCACAATTATTTGTTTTCTTTTGCTTGTATATTTTATATTACAATTCACCAAGACTTAGTCAAATAATTAGTTTTATAATCTACCAAAGTAAAAAATAGCCTACATCTTGTGTAAATAAAGAGAGTCTAGTCATGTACATTCACCAGCCACTTCATTAGGTACACCTTACTAGTACTGGGTTGGACGCCCTTTTGCCTTCAGAACTGCATTAATCCTTCGTAGCATAGATTCAACAAGGTACTGGAAATATTCCTCAGAGATTTTTTCATCCTTATTGACATAATAGCATAACACAGTTGCTGCAGATTTGTCGTCCACATATTCATAATGCAAATCTCCCGTTCCACCACATCCCAAAGGTGCTCTATTGGATTGAGTTCTGGTGATTGTGGAGGCCATTTGAGTACAGTGAACTCATTGTCATGTTCAAGCAACCAGTCTGAGATGATTCGTGCTTTATGACATGGGGCATTATCCTGCTGGAAGGAGTCATCAGAAGATGGGTACACTGTGGTCATAAAGGGATGGACATGGTCAGCAACAATACTCAGGTAGGCTGTGGCATTGGCACGATGTTTAACTGGTATACTAATTGGCCAAAGTGTGCCAAGAAAATATCCCCCACCGTTGATACAAGGCAGGATGGATCCATGGTTTCATGTTGTTGATGCCAAATTCTGACCCTATCTAAATGTCGCAGCAGAAATCAAGACTCATCAGACCAGGCAACGTTTTTTCAGTCTTCTATTGTCCAATTTGATGAGCCTCTGCGAATTAGCTGACAGGAGTGGCACCTGGTGTGGACTTCTGCTGCTGTAGCCTATCCGCCTCAAGGTTAGATGTGTTATGTGTTCAGAGATGCTCTTCTGCCTACCTCGGTTGTAATGAGTGGCTATTTGAGTTACTGTTGCCTTTCTATCACCTTGAATCAGTCTGGCCATTCTTCTCTAATGTTTGGCATCAACAAGGCATTTGCGCCCACAGAACTGCCGCTCACTGGATATTTTCTTTTTCGGATCATTCTCTGTAAACTCTAGAGATGGTTGTGCGTGAAAAACCCAGTAGATTAGCAGTTTCTGAAAGACTCAGACCAGCCCATCTGGCACCAACAACCATGCCACATTCAAAGTCACTTAAATCACCTTTCTCCCCCATTCTCTTGCTTAGTTTGAACTGCAGCAGATTGTCTTGACCATGTTTACATGCCTAAATGCATTGCTGCCATGTGATTGGCTGATTAGAAATTTGCATTAATAAGCTGTTAGACAGGTGTATTTAATAAAAAGTGGCCGGTAAGTGTATGTGTATGGTGTATGTTTAAAACATATTTTACTGCTTTCACTTGAGGGTAGCCCAACATGTATTTTTTTAAAAAGCTGTTTAAATGCACAAAGGTTTCTCATCATCATATGAAATCAACATGAATACAATGGAAACCGAGTTTAAATATGTGCATGCATAAATAGAAATTAATTACTAACACTATCTGCCTTTGTTTAAAAGCCACGGCCATGTGAGCATTTATCAAAACATCTCCTGTTGTTTTTTACAGAAGAAGGAATACCACACTGCTTTAAAAAGACATGAGGTTGTGTAAAGGATAACAGAAATGTAATTTTCCCTTGAACTCTCTCTTTAATCTCCTCCTAATAGAATTGAGCCAGAAACGATTGTGTGAAAACAGCATGAAAAACCAAAGGACAAGCTTGAGAGGACATACAAAATCATTTTTGTTGTTGTTGTTGTTTTAATTCTGATGATTCTGCAGATTTGTCCTCTGCTGTTTAATTACTTCATTAATTATCCTGTAGACGCCAAATTGGGAACGTTTAACAAGAAGCCATTAGTTAATCTTCTCCTACAATGTGTAGGTGCAAGGTCAATGGCAAAAGTCGTTTAGAATGAAATACACATTTGGATACAATAGCCTGTGAAAGACAGTGCTCAATGGACTCTTGCCAGGTAATAAGTCATTTCTAACAGCTGTACGATTTTACTCTGTTCTTGGGTTTGGGATAAAGGAAATACTCTGGGGAAATCGCACCGCAGACAGACCTCCCCTAGTGTAACACACTTTTTCAAACATATTTAAAAATTTAGGCTTTGGGAATAGACTCATAAAATATTTTAACAGTTGCTGCACTTAAGCGGTGGTGTTGAGGGTATTTGCTCTTACCTTTTTTATAAGCTACCCAGACATCAATACGCTACTGAAACGATACAGAGAGCATGATGCAGTACTGACCCAGAGTTTGTGCTTGTCAAGGCCATGAAATATGGACAGAGAAGACAGATTGCCATACTGAGACAATTTCAAACCCTTCGAAAATGATTGACACTTTTCTCCAACTGATTCTGTTATTTTAGGTCTTCAGAGATGTAGACAAATATGAAGACAAAAGAATAGTCCACCTAAAAATGAAAATTCATTCGCTTAACCCTAGGCCAATTCAAACTTGTTCAACTTTCTTTTTTGTGGAAGAATTATTAGAAGAATATGTTGAAGTATGTTGTTAGTTAGACAGTTTAGGTTGCTGTTTTCTTTCATTAAATAGACAAAAATGGCAACAGAATTTCATGTCAATTTGTAAGTATTTTCTATTTTTTGATTTGTAAATTCATTATAGTTAGGTAAGTTGCAAAAAATCTAAAACACCACAAGATTGTGTTGAAAATGTTAATGGAAACTGACTATATTATGTATATTGTACACACCAACACAATTGATATGAAATAAAACGAACAAGATGTGCTTTAACTGTCAGCTTTCATTTGAGTTCACCAAATCAGGTTAACGGTGTAGGAATTACAACAGTTTGCATATGTGTCTCCCACTTATTAAGGGTCCAAAAGTAATTGGAAGATCCCATCTGACCATAGGATGCTGTTCCAGCACTGTGAAGGCTTTTTTAGAACTCTAATCTGGCCTTACTGTTTCCTTATCCAGCATGTTTTTTATGCAGCAGATGCCCTCCCAGCCGCAACCCATCTCTGGGAAACATCCACACACACTTATTCACACTCATACACTATGGACAATTTAGCTTACCCAATTCACCTAAACCGCATGTCTTTGAACCCGGAGGAAACCCACACGAACATAGGGAGAACATGCAAACTCCACACAGAAACACAAACTGACCCTGCCGAGGCTCGAACCAGCGACCTTCTTGCTGTGAGGCGACAGCACTAACTACTGTGCCACTGCATCGCCAAGTCAGTCTCTCTTGTTTGTATTTTGTAGTGCTGTATTTATACCATAGTAATCTGCTACTCTTTGGTTTGCATTGGCTTTTTTGGGGTAAATTATTGTGATATATAATTACTGGGAAATCTCTGTAGACTGATGGCATTTCATGCCGTTTAGCCTTATAATCTTAAAATGTGAGCAAAATAAGCTGTTTTGTCATCACCTGTTTTGACATTACACTAGAAAATCATTAAAATACTAGTTCTAAGTGATGCGTATTTAAGTACAAAGGCTTTTGCTGTTCTGACGGTCAGCTGCAGATGAATGGCAAAAGAAAGTAGTTCCTCGTTTTGAGACTACTTGGGTTTGATTTCCTTTTTTATAGTCACGATTATGCCGTCAAACTGTTGTATAAACGCAATATCATACTCGTAGCAGTGCGATATGCCTGTATATCATCACTATTAAGGCACTCTGTGATGACAAGTTACACTTTTAATTATTTTAGTATTAATGCTAAAATAAAATTGATAATAGTATATGAAAGTTACAGATATATAAATATATATATATATATATATATATATATATATATATATATATATATTTAATGTTATAGTCATTCTCATCCATGTCTGGTGCAATTCTCAACAATGTTGTGTGCAATAATTTTTTAGATAAATAAAATAATGCAATACTTATTTTAATTCATATATTTTATTTTTACATACATATATTGTACTGAGTTTGTTTGTTTGTGTTACTTTAAACATCCTATTATGAGAAAAAAGAGAGTTTTGAGTGTGTATGTCTGTGTGTGTTTACAGATTTATATGGTTTACAGGAGTTGTATAAGGACATGGGTATGACTTAAATGTAGTGGTCTCTCTCTCTACCTCTCTCTCTAACCCCCTCCCCCCCCTGAAAATATCCAAGATTTCAATTGCAGGTTGTTGCTTGTTTACAGTTATATTATATCTGCCCCGACCTCACTGAATGTACTTACCTTGAGCTGAATAATTCTGATTTCAGAGCATGGCAGAATTTAAATCTGAAAATTTCAAACCTGTCTGTGAGTAACAGAAGTCCAACTGTCAGGTAAAATGGCACAAAACTTCCCCCGCTGACACATCGGTGGCGTCCTCGGATACCTCATTCCCCCTGGTAATGGAATGGTAGCATAGATAAATGAATATATAAGCATATGGATGAAAGTCAAACAAGTTAAAGATCATCAATCCCAGGAGGGGAGCTGCATTATTCATGAAAGTACAAAGACAAATACCTACTGCTTTAGGCAGTAAACAAAACAATAAACAAATAAATAAACACAATGCGTGAGAGTGAAATCATCCTCATGGCAGCGGTTGGCATCATCTGTTTGTTCTGATAAAGCGGCATTTAGACATGAGACGCTGGTGGAAAAGGGCTTTTCATAAAGGAGTCTCTACTGAATGGACCTCTTAAAGCTGCATGAAGTTCTCAATACCTTTTGACAGCCATTTGTTATGATTTAGAATACATGTTGCAATTTACATGGTAAGAAAATATATATACAACAGTTATATCTGTGCAATATCAGAACTCGTACAGGCTCTTCAGTCTTGTCTATTACTCCGCCCACATAGAGTGGCAGTAAAGCAACAAACTTAATACAGTTTAACAAATATTGCTGCTGTTGCACAACATAATGTACTTTTGAAGCTTTTTAGGCGAGAATGTAGTTGTTTAGATTGCATCTATGCAGTTTATTTATTAGGATAGTGCCTATTTTAAATATTTATCATTTCTAAAATACAGCGTGTCGGCGGCCAGTAGCCTCTCATTGATCATAGCAAAGACGGTTGATGTTGTTCATCCACAAGATTGCAACAGAGACCACATAATAAGCCCTTAGAGGAGAAAAGATTGGTATATTTTCAAACTACAGCTGATCAAAACATTATAAAATTTGGTGAGTGACATTCTAAGTCGACCTCTCTCTTTTTTATGTTGCAGTGCTGTATTTATACCATAGTAACTATAGTGTATTGAGTGTGAGATGGGACTAACATATCAGGAATGTATATATTTTGTGTGGGTCACTCTTTGTATAACATATAAAATAATATTTTTTGGTTGGCCATCTGTTTCTAATGAGTTGCTGTTTTCGTTAACGCAGACTAGTTCAGTAAACGGAAAGAAAAAGAAATGCCAGCATGTGTTTAACGTTTTTCCTTATCGCAAACACAACAGTAATCTGGTAGTGTTTGTGTTGCTTTGGCTTTTTCTGGGTTAATTATTGTGATCTCCTGATTGCAACAGAAATACTGAGAAATGTCTCTAGACTGATGGCATTTCGAGCCGTTTAAAACTTTAATGTTAAAATGTCAGCAAAATCACCTATTTTGTCATCCCTTTAAACATTATGCAAGAGAATCATTCAAATACTATCTCTAAAGTGACGTTGGTGAATTAGTAACAGCTTCTTCTGTTCTGACGTCAGTTGCAGATTTGAAGGAATGGCGAAAGAAAGTAGTTCCTTATACGAAAGGATTTTGAGACTCTCTGTGTTTGGTTTTCTTTTTTATATACACGATTATGCCATCAAACTGTTGTATAAATGCAATATCACACTTGTAGTAGTGCGATATGACTGTATATTGTCAATAGTGGGACACTAAGGCAATCGGCCTGCGGCCTTGTGCCAACACACGCCCCCTTGTTTCCCTTAATTTTTCCCATCATTTATTTAAAATAACATGCACATACTCTATAGGTAAACTGTTATACCAGCCTGGTTTCACAGAAAGTATGTTCCTTAGCCTATTTTTGCAAAATGTAAAATATGTTGATCTGGGGTTTTCATTGCATGTTTTAGGTGAAATATCCACTAAGGGGGAGATTTTTGCGAATGTGAAATATATTTCTTTGGGTACATTTTATTGTATATGTCAGATACATGTCTTTCTTGTAGCCTATATGTCCATGGTGGGGCGTGTCATACAGATCACTTAGACCAGTGAACCACTGACCTAAACCCTTTTTTGTAGTTTAAACTACATAGTTTTACTTTGATTTTAAACAGATTTTATCTCTTTTGTGGAACCATGCATTACTAGACGCAAACCCAAATGATCTGCATCACAAGTACGACACTGTACAAAATGAACTACTGAGAAAACTGACCACACCAGAAAACTTGTCTATATGCAGATAGATAGGTGATGTGTTCTGTGGTATTTATTTAGTTTTGTGTAAACAACTGAAAAAAATATAATTCTAATAAAAAAATCTATAATTATGTTGATAATGTCCTTGAAAATACCATCATGCTTTGTTTATTTAAAAAATGTAGGCTGAAACACATATTTTCAATAAGTGTGTGTTTATTATTAAAGAAAGTTATGCTGTAAATGAATAGTCACACTTTATTTTGATGGTCTGTTTGTTGAATTAAAGTTACATTGCTTCTACATGCCAACTAATTCTCATTACAGTAGATTATAAGTAGACTGTTAGGTTGGGGTTAGGGTTGGGGTTAGGATTAGAGTTAGTGTAAGTTGTTGTACTTGCTAAGTTCTTATAGTCTGTTAAATGTCTGTTGAAAAAGCAGTATCAACAGACATTAAACAGACAGTTTCTAATATTCAAATGGACCATCAAAATAAAGTGTTACCTAATTGATTTAATATATGATAATTTGCTAGCTGTACTCTATAGCCTTTCCAACATTTTCTTATTTTGTGAAAGCACCTTGAGTTTCATTCAACAACTGAAACTTGAGAAGCTCAAAGCATCCAAAATAACCCTATTTCAGCAAGTGCAGCTGACATCCATTGACGTTCCCGTTGAGCTGTCAGAATGGAAATGCGACATTCCATCAGGAAGGGTCCCTCACACATCACCTCTCCACAGGGCCCAAACGTCATGTGGGCCGATTTAAAGATCACAAGCACCCTCAGGTTTCCCTATAGCATACAACAAAGCTGCTGGGCTTATATCCTACAGGTTGACAATACCCACCGGCTCCCAGCAGGATCAAGAAACAACAACATGTGTCGCACCATAGGCCTCAAAGACAGCAGCTCCCAAAAGCAACAAATTAAATTATGACAACAACAACAACTACTAAGGCTAATGATTTCTGCTGTTGACAGGCATCCTCCTCAATAACATTTCAAATACTCAAATTATAATTTTTTTATGGAAACTATGACAAGTGAATGAAGGAATGGAGAACAGAGGTGTATTGTTTCTTGGAAAGTGTTGTTTTATGACATTCTTTTTGAAGCTAGAATAATATTTCTCTTTCTTTCTATTAAAGGTTTGTTCACACTAATCATACATACATGGCATGTGCAACACATTAATTAAGGCTAGCAATATGATAAACATGTTAAGGATGTGCTAACTTGTTCTTAACAAATGATAGCCAAACTAGAAACACGCTAGCCCATCAAATATTTTATTTCATGGTACAAGCATGTCAGCAACATTATGCTAAAAACACATGCTGGCAACATGTCTATTCATGCTAGAAAGATACTAACTCATGCTAGAAACATGCTAACAACATATTATTAATAAGCTAACAATATGATAATTACTACAACAACATGTTACTAACTTGTTAATTAAAATTAGAAAAATGCTAGCAATAGGCTAATTAATTTAGACAGAATATGATAGCAAAGTGCTTATTCTTGTTACTTACCTATTGTTTACTTTTTGGGGTAGCGGTTGGCACCAATTAAGGGATCTCCAAGAGCAATATAATTTGTATCAACAACACACTAAAATTTTTTAACAGAATGCTAATTTATGGAAGAAATATGCTAACAACATGCTAATCTTTGTTCATAATATGCAGCAACAAGCTAACCTAAAACCCAAAACGTGCTTTAAACATGTTAGGAATATGATAATTTCTATAAGAAATATTGTTAGCAACATGCTAATTCATGATATAAACTTTAATTCATGCTAATAATACAGGAAACATGTCATCCTAGAAACATGCTGATAGATGTGGCTTTGTAAAACAACAAACTTTTCTCTAGTTTTGATTTCAACAGTGGAAATCATACACCAGGGCTGCCAACTCTCATGCAATCGGCGTGAGAGTCACGCAATCGACAGTATTCTCACGCTCTCACGCCACACATTCATTTTCTCACACAGAAAAATCATCCTGTGATTATTTTTTCTCGTTATAATAAAGACGGTGTTAAAGACTTTTATCGTTTTATAAAGATGTTATTCTCTCTATGTGCAACCGATCCAACGCTGGTGTAAGCAATGGAATAAAAAAACAAACTGATGCATGCGTGCAGAAAACATACTCGCATGTCTCTCGCACCGCCGCTGCTGCGCTGCTTGCGTTGCCGCTCCCGGTATGAATCCCGGTTGTGAACATGCATGCTGAAAAAAATAGGCGCTGTTCACGCGTTGTGCAACAGGTGTTGTGACGAGAAACGCACCCCTATTAGGCTAAGTGCAAATAGCGCACCTCGTTGGAATAAACTAGTTGAGTGATTCCCGCCCATCACCGTTTGATTGACAGAGACAACAAAACTAGAGAGAGCAACTTATAGCAGTCTGACTGGCGTAGCTTGTAAAGCACACAACATCGTGATTTGATGCGATCGATCATGAACCTGGTTCGAATCCAGCGTTCTTCTTTTTTTTCCACACTACATATCAGATTTTGCCTACTCTTCATCACAAGAAAAACAAGTAGCAATCATTAATCAGTGGGTGTATTAAGGAAGACTCAGATTCATAGAACTGGATTAGAGAGGTTCGCAAGTGTCAGTGGAGCGTGTGTAGTGTGTGTTTTATCACTGACCATTTGAAGACAGCATTTATATTGTTAGCATGATGGCTGACTATCATTCCTTATGCATGGGCAGTAGCAAAACACTAAGCGCTAGTGCTCTAATCATGACATGTGATGTGACGCGAAATTGGCTTTACACACTGTAATTTATCTATAAGATTGCTTGGGTGTTTGAATCGAGATTGCAATCTTTTAACAATTAACGATTGTACCGTTAAGCAGCAAGCTTTGTTTTTGTTGGTGGTAAAATGCCTAAATGTGAATAAATATGACTTCCCTGTGTTATGGATTTACCTATTTTCACAGAAAATTCCTGATTAATTAAAACATAATTCTGATATCATCTTTAATGTTAACAGGTCTTGATGGTGTGATTTCATGCATGGGAAAGAATAAAACGAGAGAAAGATAAAGAAACGCTTGTGAAGTTGGTAAACTGTTGAAATGAGCATGTCAGTCTAGCAGGATTGTGTTCATTTCTTCTTTGCACCAACCTGACTGAAAAAATTCAATCAAAGACTATTGTGAGGCAGCTGAACTCATCTCACCTTGCTGTTTTGTCATAGAGCCCGAGGGATGAAGCGATTCCAATTTAGATTAGTTTTGACCCCTGAGTCACACATTATTCAGCTTATCTCCATATAATCACATTTCATGCATTGTTAGGAGAACACAGATGCTCACATTTGATCAGCTTTGGTCAAAGTTATGGTCCATCAATTCTGACCGATACAATATTTGTTTGGGAGATGTTGATGCGTAAAAATTATGTTAGTTTTTAGTCAAATTTTTTTAGTAGGGTCTTTAAACAACAGCTGTGGATGGGACTGTATGGTGTTCTGGCAGCACATTTTAAAAGTACTTGATATTGTGATATGACAGATGGGCAGATTAATTGAATGTATGTAAAAGTATTTTAATTATACAATTATCATTTATGTATTTAATTATAAATAATTGCTTTAATTGTAATAAAACAATATTATTAATGACTACGGCTACTATTAATAATAATAATAATAATAATAATAATAATAATAATAATAATAATA
>CAIGQZ010001492.1:5650429-5672260 GCA_903798205.1 Danio tinwini | reverse complement strand
ATATTTTAACCCTGACTTTATTGAGGTATACAAATGAGGCAACCAAATATGCTAAATCACTCATTCACTTCACTGTGATATAACAGTGGTTTGCTCTGCAGATAATTGAAAAAAAATGCTTAGGGGGGCTAATAATATTGACCTTAAAATGTTTTATTAAATATCAAAATGAAATAAAACTAATAAGATTGCTCCAGAGGAAAAAAATATATTATGCTGTAAAAATTACTTGCTCTGTGTGGAGAGGTAAGCATGATCGAACACCCAATGAGGGGGGAGAGCATGCTCGGAGCCCGGCAGCTAATCAGCAGGCCAATCAGAAATAATAAATAACACCTGTTTATTCTAATGATTGGGCCGGAGAGACACCCTTCTTAAGGAGAGAAGGAGCAGCTGGGAGAGAGAGAGGAGTGAGCACCCACACAGACACCAGAGCGTGCGCATGCGCGTGCGGCAAAGTACTTACCTTATATCGCCGACCCTGTCTTCCACACAACAACGAACTATATTACACTCTGTTAGACCTAATTCGAGAAATATTCAATGAGTATAACATTGAGAAATATTCAATGAGTAAATTTAAAGTTTAATTCTAAAATCTCAACAGAAGCATTAAATGTAAATATGTTAGGTGTGACAATTTTAATTCACTAGTGTCTTTTATGAATGGTTACAATGACTGTTACGACCATTTAGTAGTTCTAGTGGTAACGAAAAATGCCGCTCACATAACATGTCTACACCAAAATTAAACAGATGGATCTAAAAATGAGATGGGGAAGGATTGTCGGCATGAAAACATCTGCTCCTACAGGGCTTTTTGGCAGCCATTACGCAGTTAGTGACACGATAGCTGGAAAATCTCTTTCCTCAGATGTACTCTTAATCTCTGTCCACAAGAGTATGGCAGGAGGGCCTACACCTGCTTTCCCTCATCCGGCGATGAAAAAAAAACACACGGACTAAGGAGTAGAGTGTGGAGAAGAGTGCTTGATTTACTGTACGTCAGGCATGTCGACCCTCTCAATGCATCAAACGGGCCTGAGCCATGGAGGGGGTATCAGGATGTGGCATCCACAATGTCTTCCCATTTCCCACAAATCTACAGCACAGACTATATGATCTATCCTTCCTATCCCTCCAAGGGGAATGGCTCCGGGTGAAATATAGCTTTGTGTCAGTGCTGGGGAGGGGGGGCTTATTATGCTGTGGAATATAGATAATGCAGCAGTGCATTAGGGAAGAGGAAAAAATCAAAACAGCACATAAATGCGCAGAGCCAAGCAAAATCAGAATATGCCCCATTAGGTAGAGAGTGAGAGAGAGAGAAAAAATGTGGTAGAAAAGCAAACGGTGTTTTATGATATTGATGTTTGTATTGGATAGGGTCAATAACAGAAAGTGTGCTCATGATTAAGACAAACAAAAATCTTTAAAGCATGGCAAGATTGTAGAAATGAATTGTTTGTATATATAAACATTTTATATTATTTTTAAAGCTTTAAAAACATTGTACATTAATAAAAATAATTAATATATGTTTAATATTTTATATATTTGCAAAGAATGTATAGTTTTCTGTGATTGTCAAACCCATGTTTGGGTTTTTGTAAATCAATTAATAGATATTGGATACAAAGTGTATTGTTTTTATTATTTGTATAAATAATAACAGTAATGAAAAATAATAATAGTTTAGACTTTTGGACAGGATATTAATAATTTAATACTAATTTTAACTTAGGTTTTAATAATTCAATAATGTTTTTGTTGTGTATTTTTGTAATTTCTATTACTTTTTAAAATTATATCTACATCGTGTCTCAAAAAAATCCAAGCAAAATTAATTCTGTCAGAATTTCGTCAAAATACCTCCAACTTTCTGCCGTTTATTTATAAACTAATTTCGACAGGAGCACATACTTATGACTGATCATGGCTGGTCCCACATTAGCTAATGCATGACTCACCGATCAGATGATTCCTAACTCACTATAAATAACCAGAATTTCTTACTTCACTTATCTTTGCCTTGAAGAATCCCCCCCTTCCACCCCTACTCCTTCTTTCCCTTTATAGGGCGGCACAGCAACCCAGTGGTTAACATTGTTGTCTCACAGCAAGAACGTCACTGGTCATAAGCAAGCAAGAATGTAACATGTGTCATAAGGGAATTGATCAATCTACATTGGCACTACAGTCGAGCTCTTAACCAGCAGTATATCTTTTTCTAATTTGTCATTAGCCTTAAATAAGGGGCAATTTCTTGAGATCTACCTGAGCTCAAACTCCCCTCTTGCCCTGCAGACGGGACGGAGCCTTGGGCTTGAGGATCTCTATTGGGACAGCATACCAAACTCGGTTTATAATCAATCATCGGTGTAAACTCTTGAAAATTATATTTTGTGATTAGATGAAATTACATGATATAGGTTTTCCACCTCACCTGATTTATATCACCGAATTACCTTGGTAAACAATGATAACCCAAATACTGACAGAACGCTTTAATTTTATTATTTGCAAACTAAATTAGCGCACACAGAAATAAAGCTACGTTTACATATCGGAGTCAATAATTGCCAGACTCTCATTCAATCTGTCAGGGCAGTGCGATGAGTGCTTGGTGCGTCTTCTTGTCTCAGTACCATGTCTTCGACAGTGGTGATATTTTCAACATGGACGACCACTCACCACCACAAAACATACTGATCCAGTGGAATCAATTTTCACAAACAAGTAATCCAATCCTCCTTTGTCTAGTTTTTAGTCAGAAATTCAAAAAGAAGACATGAAGTACTGTAGCCTTTTAGTTCTCGTAAACCTTTGATCTTCATTCGACGACACCATTTTTATTTAAGCCTTATGGAGCAAAAATTAAATGCGTCATCATTATGTATTCATTACATCATTGCCAAGGAAAGTAAGTAAAAGGATTATTGTAATTTACAGATCGAGCTGTTATTCCTGTGCGAAATGTAGTCATTCTTATTCCTTTAGTACGATAAGCAGTCTTTTTTTGGATGACATATTATTGCTGGGCAGCATGGTGGGTAGCGCTGCCACCTCACAGCAAGAAGGTCGCTGGTTTGAGCCCCGGCTGGGTCAGTTGGCATTTCTGTGTGGAGTTTGCATGTTCTCCTGTCTTTACGTGGATGTTCACACTAAATTGTCCTCCAGGTTGGGGGTTAAGTGTTTGGCTAACAACCTACCTCGTAAAAATTAGATGTTACGAAACACCAACATAGTGCGGCTAAATATCAACGTCGATATAAACGGCCCTGGGAGTAAGGATATTATTGCTGGTTTTTATTTGTTTTTTGTTTTGTTTTTTTTGAGACACGTGAATATTGTTTTTATTTATTTTGTTTTACTTATTTTATGATATAAACAACTGATAACTGATATAAATCAAGTTTAAGCTAATTATATATAAACATTTTTAGTGAAAGTTTATTTTAGATAACAACAACTAATTTATTCATTTTTTGCTTTTAGCTTTATAATAACACTACAATTTACTTTGCTTTAGTGAAACAAGCAGAAATAGAGGGCAGTAAATCAAGGCAGTTATGTTAACATATTTTTTCCCCTTAAAACTAATAATAAAAGATATTATAATAATAAAAAATGGTTCAACCATGATAGCACAGCAGGCCGAGAGTAATTACCACAGCCACAGCCCTGCATCCTCACAAGACAATCCTGCAGCAAATTTGTGTCTGTTTAATAAAAGTTTATGTTGTATCTCTGAAGGCGCACAAGAACAAACAAGCATATTTTGCAGCATTATTGTCTATTCTGTGTTGTCTAAGGCAGATAGTGAGTAATATCGGCGCATGCACACTAATAAGATTTCTCCTGTGCTGCTGAGTGGCCTGTGTTGAGCAGAGCCGCCGGCTGCAGGGCAGAGATACGGCAACGCTTCTCCATTGTGGGCCATCACTTCACATAACACTGGGATTAAACCTTCATTTGAGTTTCCTGATGCACTTTTTCTTGCAGACACCTTCTCTGGAGGTGCTGCTTCGCTGTGATTGGACAGATAAAACCTCCACAATTCATCAAAAATCCATAATTAGATGTAAGTACGCTTTCTGGAGCGCGCTCGTGTTGATGTTGATGCAGCAATGCTCTGGTGCTGGAGATGCTTGGCAGTGAATTTATTTGTGGTAACTAAAGTGTTTGAGGGGTTTAACATATTGCTGAGTGGTTGCTAGGATGTTAAGATGAGCAAAAATAGTTTTAAGTGATTTTATGGTGTTTTGGATAGTTTTTTATAGGTTGATTTTAGGCTGCTAGAGTGTTCTGATGGATGCTAAGCCAATCCTAGGTGGTTGTTAGGTTTTTAATACAGCTAAAAGGCCAGTTGCAAATGGATTCTAGGCTCTTCTGAACGGTTGCTAGGATGATGTGGATGATAACTGTTATGTTGTGATAGATAGTTGCTGGGTATTTGCTAGGCCAGATGTCAGTGGTTTCTACTGTGTTCTGGATGTTTTTTAGCTGCTATGGTGTCTGCTGGTGGCTAGGTCAGTTACAGGGAGTTGTTAGTGGGTTATGGATGGTTCCCCGTGTGTTCTGGACAGCTGCTAGGTTGTTCTGGGTTCTGCATAGTTGAAAGTCAAATAGATTGGTTCCTCTTCGCCAGGGTCTTCTGGGTGGTTGCTAGGTCAATTTTAAGGAGCTGTTAGGGTGCTTAGTAGAGTTGAAAGACCATGTCTAAATGGCTTCTAGGGTCTTCTGGGTGGTTTCTAGGGCAGTGTGGATTATAACTATAATGTCATGATGGTTTCTATGCAGTTCTACGTTATTTCCAAAGGGTTTTGGATAGTTGTTGTTTATTTGCTAGGCCAGTTGTAAGTGGTTTCTATGGTGTATTGGATGGTTCTTGGCTGCAATGGTGTGTCTGATGGTTGGTAGGCCAGTTACAGGGGGTTGCTAGTGTGTTATGAATGGTTTCCAGAGTGTTCTGGACAGTTGCTAGGTTGTTTTGGATTATTGTTAGGGTGTTCTGGATAGTTAAAAGTCAAATAGATTAGTTCCTCTTCGCTAAGGTCTTCTGGGTGGTTGCTAGGTCAATGTTAAGGGGCTGTTAGGGTGTTTAGTGGGGTTGAACGGCCACCTATAAATGTTTTCTAGGGTCTTCTGATTGGTTGCTAGGGCAGTGTAGATGATAACTATGATGTTGTGATGCTATCTATGCAGTTCTATGTGATTTCTAAAGATATTTGGATGGTTGCTGGGTATTTGCTAGGTTGGTTGTAAGTGGTTTCTGGGGTGTTCTGGATGGTTCTCGGCTGCTATGGTATTTGATGGTTGCTAGGCCAGTTACAGGGAGTTGCTAGTGAGATTGACAGTTTCCAGTGTGTTCTGGGTAGTTTCTAGGTTGTTCTCGGTTGTTGTTTTGGCGTTCTTGATAGCTAAAGGTCAGCTAGATTTCTTTCTCTCAGCTAGGACCTTCTGGGTGGTTGCTAGGTCAATTTTAGGTGGTTGTTAGGGTGTTTAGTACAGTTGAAAAGCCAGTTCTAAATAATTTTTTGTGTATTCTCTATGGTTGCTAAGGTGGTGTGGATCAGAATCAGAATTGTTTTTATTGCCAAGTGTGCTTACACACACAAGCAATTTGTTTTGGCTACAGAAGCTTCCAGTGTACATAAAGTGACAAGTGACAACACAAAAATAATTATGAGAAAAAAACAAAACCAAAAAACCCAGATAAACATTAAACAGAGATGCAGTTAAACAAAAAGCTCTGGATGTTGAATTGTATGTACAGATTTGTTATAAATATGCAAGTTATAAGGTGCTGTGTACAAATGCGTATGAGAAAGTATTGCATTGTGTACAAGTGCGTATGAGAAAGTATTGCATTGCATATTGTGATAAGGTGCTGTGTACAAGTGCATATGAGAAAGTATTGCACATGTTTCTTGCACAGTAGTGAAATATTTAACTGTTCATGAGGTAGAAGGTCTGAGGACAGAAACTTTTCCTCTGGCTGTTTTTGTGCTCTATGCACGGATGATAACTTTGTTCTGATGGTTTTTTAGGCAGATATAGGTAATTTCTAAATGGTTACTTGGCATTTGCTATGCTGGTTGTAAGCAGTTTCTGGGGTGTTAGGATGGTTCTCGGCTGCTATGGTGTTTGATGGTTGCTAGTTGATTCTGGGTTGTTGTTAGGGTGTTTTGGGATAGTTGAAAGTCAACTAGATTGTTTCCTCTCTGTTAGGGCCTTCTGGGTGGTTGCTAGGTCAATTTTAGGTGGCTGTTAGGGTGTTTAGTACAGTTGAAAGTCCAGTTCTGAATGGTCTAAAGGGTGATGTGGATAATAACTATGGTGTTCTGATGGTTTCTAGGCAGTTCTATGTGATTTCTAAAGGGTTTTGGATGGTTGCTGGGTATTTGCTAGGCCAGTTATAAGAACTTTCTAGGATGTATTGGATGGTTCTCAGCTGCTATTGTGTCTGATGGTTGCTAGGCCAATTATAGGAGGTTGCTAGTGGGTTATGGATGGTTTTTAGTGTGTTCTGGATAGTTGTTAGGTGGTTTGGGGATGTTGTTAAGGTGCTCTGGGTAGTTAAAAGTCAGCTATTGATTCCTCTCTGCTAGGATCTTCTGGGTTGTTGCTAGGTCAGTAGGGTGACCTAGATGTGGGTAGGTGTTAGACTTATTCTTTGATAGACTTATTTCTGATAGGGTTTGCTGCTGTTTAGGATATTCTAGTAGCCAGTTTGCTTCTTACGTGATCTGGGTTGCATCTAGACAAGATCTAGGTAGTTTGTTTCTTTCCTGCGGACACCTTCTCCAGATTTGCTGCTTCACTAGGATTAAACAGATAAAATCCAACGATTAATCAGAAATCCATAATTAGATCTGCAGTCCACTTGTGTTGATGTTGATGCAGTAGTTCTCTGGGAATGGATATGCATGCCAGTGTGTTTCTTTGTGGTTGGTTACTAAAGTGTTTGAGGAGTTTAGAAAAATGCTGTGTGGTTGCTAGGATGTTTGGATGAGATGGAGGAGTGTTAAGTGTTTTTAATCCAAGACAAAATTAAAGAAATGCTTCTGCAACTGATTCTGCACAGTTTGTGCGTGTTAAGGTCTTCTAGGTGGTTGCTTTTTAAGTAATTTCTATGCAGTTCTTGAGTATGTCTACACTGGTGCTGGGCTGATATAGGGTGCTCTGATGATGGTTTCTATGTCAGTTCTATGTGGTTACTAGGCTGTTATGGATGGTTGGTTTGATGTTCTGTGTTTTAAAATGTGCTCTGGATCATTTCTAGGTGCTAGGCTGGTACTGGGTATCTACAGAGTGTTTTATGTTTGCCAGGTCAGCTCTTATAGTTCTTAGGGTGATTGTAGGTGATGGTGCTAAATGATTGAATAACCATACCACAGCAATTTTACTGTGATGCTACACTTCTAATATTTAACATTAACATAAATGTATACTTACGGAATATATCTGGCATATATTTAAATTATGGTATAAGCAAACACAAGCAAATGCTCAAAGGCTCTAATTATTGTTTTTATATCAACTGTCACAAAATACCTAAACACAGCTCATTAAGCCATTTTTAACTAAACTAAGAGATTAAATTCATTTTTTTAAAACAATACACAGGGTAGACAATAAAGATGGTTTGCTTAAAAATATTACAAAATAACTGGCTAATATGTTCACCCCAATTAAGTATGCAATCATTATGTTTATAATAGCACTTAAATTACATGATTATCCACCTAAATTACTGCATGCTGACAGTAGGGCAACAGAAGTACTTATCCAATGAATGTATTTACAAAACACTATTGAAGAATCTAACTATGGATCTGAGAATTCTTGTAGCAAACTTATGTGTGTGTGTTGCTTCATTGTTTTGTTTTTTTCAACTCAATTCAATTCATCTTTATTTCTATAGCGCTTTTACAATGAATATTGTGTCAAAGCAGTGTCACATAGAAGATTATAGTGAATTGAAAAAGTGTCAGTTTGGTTTTCAGAGTTTAAGTTCAGTTCAGTTCAGTGTGGTTTAATATTCACTGCTGAGAGTCCAAACACTGAAGAGCAAATCCATCCATGCCCAGCTCTACAAGTCCCGAACCATGCAAGTCAGTGGCGACAGCGGCGAGGAAAAAAGCTTCACCAATTGGCGAAAGTGAAGGATAGGTTAAAAAACCTCAAGTGAAACCAGGATCAGTTGGGCACGACCATTTCTCATATGGCCAAACGTCTTGTGCATAACTGCAGTCTAGGTGCCGAAGGCTGGAGAACTCTGGACATCAGCGAAGACTTATCTGTCCATGGAGTCTCACAGGAACCAGTTTCATGCTCTCCACTCCGCCATCGCCATTACAGCAGCTGCTCAGGATACGGCCTGGTCTGGGATTATGGAAACCTTGGGATCATCCCTTCACAGGTCTTGGATTGCATCAGTGGCACTCCACTCTCTGATATGATCTAAAGGCCTCTGGGGGCCTCGGAATGAGTATGGAAATATAGAATAAAGAGACTAATTAGCATAGCTGCTGTTTATAATGTATACAAATGAGATGCAAAAACCTGCATAGAGCAACTTCATGCATCATACCGCTATGTCATGCATTGAGTGTATGCTTTACTAAAAAGATAGGTCTTTAAGCTAGTTTTGAACTGCAAGAGTGTGTCTGAGCCTCGTACATTAAAGGAAGGCTATTTTCATTTGATAACATTTATTTATTATTCACTTTATTTTTTTATTTAATTATTTTATTATGATCATTAGTCATTTATATAATTATCATTTTATTGATCATTAGTTAGGGTGACGCGGTGGCGTAGTAGGTAGTGCTGTCGACTCACAGCAAGAAGGTCGCTGGTTCGAGCCTCAGCTGGGTCAGTTGGCATTTTTGTGTGGAGTTTGCATGTTTTCCCCACGTTCAGGTGGGTTTCCTCCGGGTGCTCCGGTTTTCCCCACAGTCCAAAGACATGCGGTACAGGTGAATTTGGTAGGCAAAATGGTCCGTAGTGTATGAGTGTGAATGAGTGTGTGTGGATGTTCCCCAGAGATGGGTTGCAGCTGGAAGGGCATCCGCTGCGTAAAACATATGCTGGGTAAGTTGGCGGTTCATTCCACTGTGGCGACCCCAGATTTATAAAGGGACTAAGCCAAAAAGAAAATAAATTAATGAATGAATGTCAATGTGAGTTAATGATTTCAGGGTGTCACGGTGGCGCCTCACAGCAAGAAGGCTGCTGGTTCAAGCCCTGGCTAGGTCAGTTGGTATTTCTGTGTGGAGCTTGCATGTTTTCCCTGTGGTTGTGTAGATTTTACAAGTGCTCCGGTTGGTTTTTCCCCACAAGTCCAAAGACATGTGCTGAATTGGGTAAGCTAAATTGTCTGTAGTGTATGTGTGTATGTCCTGGTCCTCCAGGTTGGAAGTTGAACAATGGGCTATAGACCCACCTCGTAAAAATGAAATGTTACAAAACACGGCTAAATGGTGTGGCTAAATTTCAACTTCAATAAAAATGGCCCTGGGACTAAGTAAGTTAATGATTTCATTATTCTTGATTATTATTTATTTTCTTTTTTCAATACTGTTATAATCTTATGACTATGTGGATTCAAGCAACATTGTTTTCATGAATAAGAGATAAGAGAATGTCTCCATTTCAAGGTCTTGTCACTTGACAATGTTTGTGAAGCAGTAAATTTCTATTGCTGTTGCTTATGGGATAATAACACTTGTTGGATTTGTCCTGGTCAGACAAAGTCTGAGCATTGAAACATGCACTACTAATCAATAAACTGCTCTTTCTTTATCTTCATTACTTCGTCTCCTGCTTCTGCTCTTCTCTGACATTCTCAGTCAACTCCTATATTGATAGGAGATAGTTAATTTAGTTGAACACTACTCTGTAAAAAAATTAGTAATTTAAAAAATAACAGCTGTTAAATTACAAAAATTTACTAAATTTTTTTTTTAGAAATTTCTGTAATTTAACGGCCGTTATTTTACTTTTTTTTCGGCACCCCAGCTGCTAGAAGTAAACCATAAAATTATGGATTTTTGTTACAGTTAACAAGTTTGGTTATTAGGCAGCTACACTGGCTTGTTGTCTGGATACCCAGAGAAACAGACATTTTCTGACAGGATCTGGCATCCGGATCTTATTTATCTGGCATGGAGAATGCGATCTAACATTATAGAACAAAAGTGTTTGAGTTATAATACTATTATCACACAAATACCATTACAGCTTTTTTACGCTATTATTAATCTATATATACTGTACAATAATGATGATCAAACTATGTAAATTGTATATATACACACAGATATGTAACTTGGAGAAATAAAATATATGGCTTTCCAGGAATCCTATTGCATATAAAAATAAACCAAGCTATTGCTGCAGCTAAAAAGTAGACATTGATGTTCTGACTGATGGATCAAGTGAGTAAACACTTTACTGTAATAAAATGTGGTTTATCTGTGATCCTCACACCATCTCTGTCTAATGAGGAAAATACATGTTTATTTTGTGTAATGAAAGTTATTTTAAACTTGACTGATGCAATTGTAAATCTCAAAAATTGCTGTAGCCTACTTTTTATACGTGCTAGTTATTCTCTGCTATTGACTGTAGTTGATTCTTTGGTACACAATGATGTGAATTGTCTAAAAAATATATTGATAATCACTTATGGTATTTTTTAAATTGCCATTATAATCTAATGTTATTGTGAATTGTTCAATAAATCCGACAACCCTTGTAAGACTTTTTCTATTAGCAAGTTCATTATTTTTCCACCAGTTCCTCACAGCAACTGCTTTCCTCACTTTGGAGAAAATCGTTTGGAGCGTCTCCTTGATCCCGGCCATTTGTAGAGGCTTTGCATCTCCAGATAGCATGGATCTGGCGCGATGTTTCTTTAAGCACTTGACACTATTTGATGACCTTTCGAGTTAATCACTGTAACGATTGAACACATATAACAATGGCAGCTTGAGGGTAAAAGGTCAGTGTTATCTGTCATCCTCAATGTGTTTGTTTAACACTTCTCTGTCTGTCTTCAAATGACAGGCAAGAGGGAAGCAACCTGCTCCGATGTCGGGCCAATTAAGGCTTGTTTATTTTTCTCCTTCGCCTAATAAACGTCACTGCTATTTAATGGGCTGGTAGTGTAATTAAAATCCAAACCTCCAGGGCGAAGCAAACCTTCCTCGCGAGATGGTTAGCTATTTCACATCCACACACACCAAGGTCACTGGAATTGTGCAGTAAAACATGAATTAAGAGCTTCGCCACTGTTGCAAGTGGAGATGTTGAAGAGGTGTATTTATAGACGTGGATTCAATTGCTTTTTCGAACACATAAACAACAGCGGATGATTCAGTGAGCTGTGAACACTGGGAACGTAATGCATGAAGCAGGCGGGGATTAATTGAAAGAAGTCTATTTTACCGCAGCTCAGAGAAAACAAACAATCATGCATGTTTCAGAATGTTGTTCTTTAGATTCAATTTGTTTTATGTCGATGTAGTTACAGAGTTGAGAACTGAAGCTGCAAACTGTTGGTGTTTCAGGCTGACTTTACGTTCTGTTTGATCATGCATGTTCCTGGACATTGTTTTTCTCATACTAAAGCCCAATTTAGAAGGCAATTGTTTCTCATCTGCAAAATAAAAATCTCCATAGCTCTTCTGTGATTAAACATGTGCTTTTGCATGAAAATAATTACATTGTGTAGAAGTTTGTAATCCTATGAACCCAAAATTAGGTCTCACATGATCATTCAAATGCTCAGCAAAATTACTGTTCCTAGTTGTTTGTGATTTTGCGATCGCTGAATGCAATGCAAAATCAACAAAATGTCGCAAATTTTTGCAATCATGCTAAATTCTTAATTTAAACGCAAAATAAGCACAGAAAAAATGTCATAAAACATCCAATTCCAAATTATATAATCAAATTATATTTATTTTAGTTTGCAATTGGTTGTTTTACATGACTTATAGACGTTGCATAAGCAGTGCACCTGCTGAATTTGAGTCTCTCTCGAAAAATTACGTCTTACCTGTGCCCTTACAATCATTACATTACATGGAAAGGGGGAGGGGGTTTGGGGTTGTTTTGCAGCCTGTGAAGTAAGCAGACGTAGATGAAGCGCGAGTGATGTGAAGTCAATGCAAAGTTGGGATTAGACATCCTGTGGCGTGAATTTAGAGTTTTTTGTGTTTTGACGCGCTTTAGACTGCATAAGAAAGTGGGAGCTAACATCTAACAAACTGTGGAGTTTGATGAACTGGATGAGCCTGTCTGACTGTCAGTGAAAGGCAAAGGAAACCTTAAAATGCTGTGCATTATAAGAAAAACAAAACACACTATAGAGTCAGAAGTGTAACATGCATTCATAACTTGCTTTTGTGCAGTGACGCTGCTTTGAATGAGTCTGATTTACTATACATTAAACAGCAACTCAGTTTCACGAAAGACGAAGTTAAGATTCCGTTCTTTTGTCCCACATGGATGCTATGAGGATAAACAAGAGACAAAAAAAAGATCAAGACCTTAAATATGGTGAGGATGAATGAATGACAGCTTCTAAAAGTCTGAGAGACATCCCCTTTTTGCCTAGTAGGCCTACCTTGTGTTTTATTTGCTAATGGAAGCTATTTTTTAAAAGCTAAATATAATATATACAACTGTACATTATTTATATTACTTCAATAAATTACAAGCTTAGTTTATGTAGTTAATAAAATTCAATAAATCAAGCTTAGTTTACTATGTTTACATTGCTCTACTTACATTAAATCTAAATTCATCTAACTAGGGACGAGAGCTGCAAACTAGCTTTATGCTATATGCCCTATGAACACAACATCAGTTATCTTTGTATAACAATGTCAAATGTATTGTCCCTGTAAAATAAACAAGCAAAAAAATAAAAATAAAAAATAAATCCCAAATATCAGAAATGACAACAGATTGTAAAGATTTAATTAATGTCCATTTTAATGTTATTAATTTATGCAATAGACAGATTTCATTCATTCATTTTCTTTCTGCTTAGTCTCTGGTTTATCAGGGCTTACCACAGCGGAATGAACCGCCACTTGACATTTTTAATTTTAGGTGGCTTGTGTAATATGTTTTTTTTGTTTGGTAAAAGCGATTCTTCAACTAATAACAATGTCTTGTCCCAATGGTGGATATAGAGGGTTTTGCTAAAAAAGCACAAGTGGATTTAGCTGGTTTTGTCGCAAAAGAAAATCTACTTTGTTAAAAACCAAAGAATTGTCTAAAGTGACATTTTTAAAAAAAAAAAAAAGTATTTACTAGCTAATAACCTTATTATTACCTATAAAATGAAGCTTCTGAACCTAATCAGAGGAGCCGGATAGAAAATGTTCATTTACAAAAAAAAAAAAAAAGAGGTCTGATAGATTTAGAGGGTTTTGCATCTGAACTCTTCATATATTGTTTAATCGCTACATTGTCCACAAATTTATGAAAATTAACACCACAAAATAATTTTTAATCACAAAAAAAAATCACAATTTTTTTTTTATAACTAGGAAGTCTGATTTTTAGTAAACTAAAAAAAAAAAAAAACATACTAGAAAATTAACTGAAAAATAGTAATCAGTAAAAAGTAGTTTTCATAATTCATAACCACTTATTCTGTATTGGAAATTCTTCCCTGATGCTTTTTATACCGGTATATGGCACTTTTACAACCAAACACATTGGTGAACGATTACATTAATTACGATTACATTAAAATATGTTATATATTTTGGTGTAGCTACAACACAATGAACATTTGTATGAAACACTGTGAATTGTTGGTGTTGGTGGACAATGTTTTCCACATTCTAAGTGGGCTTTGTTTTTTGTTTCACTTTAGTTACAACATGTTGTGAGTTAGAGCAGCAAACTCACAAAAAAATATTCATTGGATTTACTAATTTTTTTTTAAGGTAAGTTTTTGTAAACAGTTTATATGGGCTGAATTAAAACAAATAAATTAATTTGTGTTTTAGGCTGACTTAAATTTCTGTTTTAAGTTTCAGGACTTGTTTTTTTTTCAGATTTTATTTGGGATTTGTTTTATATTTCACTGTAGTTACTACACTGAGCACTGAAGCTGAGAATTGCTTGTATAAGACTGATTTTAAGTTCTGTCTGATCTCATTAGGATGAGAAAGAGTTAAGGAAGGCTCTGTGTGAATCCTTAATATTCACTTCACTGAGAAACCCGCAGGGATGGCAGAGGGTTAATCTCAAAATGTAAGATTAACCTTGAGGAGATGAATTGATTTAAAACCTTCGACTCGGGGATATTCAATTAAAGTTCCAAGAGGTCTAGTCTCTCAATTTCTTCGTAGCAAAGGGTGAACAATCAGAGCTTCCAAAGGACATGTTTTAGAAAGCAATAAGCCTTATGGGTATGTAATCAAATAAAAAAAAAAACAGTAATAAGCATTTTTTTACTTTTTAAGGGGTTTTACTTTTACTTTTTTTTACTTTTAAAGTGCCAGTTAAAATTATATATTTTAAAAAAATAGTTAAATAATTAAACATTTAAATAATAAATCCAAATCATAGTTTGAAAGCTGGTATGTGATAAAAACAAATTGCACAAAATAACACAAAAAATAGCGCTAGCAGTTCTAATAAATACTACATAATCCATTCAAACCTAATTTATTACTAAGAAAAAATACAAGAATTATCCCAATAATTAAATAAAACAAATATTAAACAATACTTTTTAATCCTTAATAGTTGTTTCAAAGTTGTAACAATACATACATACATACATACACACACACACACACACACACACACACACACACACACACACACACACATACATACATACATACATACATGAAATTCTTAAATAGTGTAGGGATTAATGCTGGGCAGATTTTAGGCCCAGGATAGATTGACACATTCTTGCACCCTTCCCTGAACTTTCCTTTGGTATTGATAAATACTCAGGTGTGACAGGTAACATGCTTTTGTTCACTATCTTTGAAAAACTTTTATTAAATCCCAACAGATGAGTAAATCTTTAAGTCACTGGTTAACTTTAACAAAATAACTATAAATTTATTGCTCTCAAAGGGTATTTAAAGAGAAGAACGAAATGTCTCAGCATCGCAAGTCTGTATCCAGACTGGCCCATATAGTGAAGAGCTCTCAAGCTCAACACTATGCATAATCTGGACTTCCATCTATACTCTTAGATTTATCTTTGAGTAATCGATGTTGTGCATTAACTTCTGAATTGGCTTTTATTGTTTAATTCTGTAATTGGCATGCTACACTTATATCTGAAAAATAAATGTTAACCTTTTTTGGATTACTTCTGGAGTCTCCCGAATCCATTGTATCCAGTAGATTAAGTGCAGTCTGCGCTACCATTATGTTTTGACGTGACTTTATCGATTTTTAAGGTGCATTTGATTGTACGGAGCAGTGTGGCATGGCAGCATAAAGAACTTTCAATAATTTAATAATTTAAGTTGTATGGAAATGACTAAATTAACTACTCTTTTAGTATAAGTGAGCAGGAGGCAACCAGACTATTTGAGTATTAGTTAACCCTGCATCCTCTGACTCTTCAGAGTGTCGATATAATGTCCATGAGAAGAAGTACAATCCCGCAGCGTGGAACTCTAAGCAGAGCTTGGTCGCTAATGAACGTACAATTAGAATATAGGTCCCAAGAAAATATCAAAATCTAAATTATATCACAACTAATAATGTGATCAGCTAAAAACATAAAATTGGAGTCAGATTAAACTCGGAGCTGGAAACAAATATAAATACATTCTAATAAATAACCAAATTCTTTTCAGAAGCGTTAAAAAGGCTTACACGCATTTAACCTTTGACCATTCATCAGATTGGGCTGATAGAATAGAATCTTACGATAGCAAAAAAAACCAATTCAACGATAATTAGAATTCATTTAATTCAATCGAATTCATGTTTATTTATATATCACTTTTACAATGTGAATTGTGTCAAAGCAGTTTAACATAGAAGATCTAGTAAATTGAAACAGTGTCAGTCCAGTTTTCAGAGTTGAAGCTCAGTTCAGTTTAGCTCAGTTCAGTGTAGTTTTATAATCACTACTGAGAGTCCAATCACTGAAGAGCAATTCCATCGATGCGCTACAGATAAAACTTCATCAATTGGCGAAAATGAAGATTTTAAAAAACCTTGAGAGAAACCAGGCTCAGTTGGGCACGACCATTTCTCCTATGGCCAAACGTCTTGTGCAGAGCTGCAGTCTAGGCGCCGGAGGCTGGAGAATTCTGGACCTCAGCGAAAACTCGTCTGTCCCTGGAGCATCACAGGAATCAGTCTCATGCTCTCTACTCTTCCATGACCACCACAGCAGCTGCTCAGGATACGACCCGGTCCAGGATTATATAAACCTAGGGATCATCCTGTCGCTGGTCTTGGATCGCATTAGTGGCGCTGCATAGTCTGAGGACCTCAGGATGAATACCCCCAGGTGGAAATAGAGAATAAAGTTCAGTTCAGTGTAAAAAGAGCAAATCCATCGATGCACAGCTCCACGAGTCCTAAACCATGTAAGGCATCAGCGAGAAACAAACTTCACCAATCTATGATTGGTAATCTTAAATACTACCTCCAAAACAGATTTGTTTTTGATTTATACATATGCAATTAAATAAATGTATTAATTTTCTTAAATGATACAAAGTAAGAAACATATTTAATAATTCAAACATATCCAACACAGCTCATCTAAAGCTGATTATATGTACTCATAAAATAGTACAACTATGAAATAGATCATATGAAGCTGATATAAATACAATCTCATTCAGGCCCAGCGCCAGGATGTCATAACTGAGGGGGCATTTTAATTCCATAGGGGGGCACTAGACCTGGTGACTGATTTTGGTCCCTCTTGTTCCTTTCATTTAGGCTGTTTATTCACTTATTCAGTATTACTTTGCATTACTGCCTAAGTTACTGACTTAAGGCAGCAATATATGTTTTATAGTGATAATAATATGTACAGTTTCGCTTTTACTGGTTTTATCAATGAAGGTAATGCAACGATACCATTTACATAGACAGATTATGGCTTCAGCACTAAACGAGTGCTTTAAATCATATTTTATTCTCCTTATTTTTTTTCCGTTTTATTTTAAATAATATAAAAGTTTAAAGTTTTAGGTAAAGACGTCAAACTATGCCCACACATGCAAGCTGACTCACGGTTAGACTATTCTATAACTAGTAAATAAATCTAATGAAGCACAACCGTCATCACGCTTCACGAATTGCCTATTACCCAAGTAATGATCTATCAGTTTTAGGAAAAAGGGAAATGCACCCTGGCCTGACGCGGTGACCTGATCTCTGAACTATTGCTTTAATTTCACAATTTTCATAATTTAATTGCTTTTTCATAATATAAAATATCTAAATGTGTGTTCTGAAGGTTGGAATGGCGGGAGTGTTAGTAATTAATGACAGAAAGAAACTTTTGAGTGAACAATCCTTTATGAAAACTGAGGGGGCACAAATTATTTCTTTTTTTTTTTGTGGGTTTGGGTTGATCTCATTTGACAACCATTATGAGATTTATTTACTAATACACTATTTTTCAATCCTAACAAATCTATAGTCTAACACTGAATAAAATATGTAAAAAATAGCTGCTGTTAATTCTTAGTTAGCCAATAAAACAAAAGAAACAAATATAATAGAGTGCATCTTTCACAGTTTTATTTCACATAATGCACTACAGTATGTGAGCTGCAATTCAATCCAAGTCTTTGGGGTTTTAACGTCAGCCCAGCGTGAGTTTTAAAGACCCTTGAGGGATTAATACACACGTTCACCACAGTCTAACTGTCAGCACTTCTCTCCGGCTAGATGATATAATGGTTAGCTAATTTCAGATGGCAACCGACTGGCAAATACCCTGAAAACTGTACTTGGCTCGGTTGGAGCCTCTGAGTTTTCAATTATCTCCACAGACTAGAAAATATATTACAAGAGATGCTCACAACAAAACAATACTGTCCTAGGGTTACTAAATGTACCTTTATCTGGCACTTTATTAGAATTATATATTAGTCGTCAGCGATGCTGGCCTTAAAAACACCTTTTAATGGTTTCTATAGGTTTATGTCTTTAAGCGGCTTTAGAGAATTATGCAGTGGGATAGTTGAGGGTGTAAGTGAATAACTGCACATCTCCTAATGCGCCCTGCTGTGAGCTGCCAGATTCTCCATCCAGCAGACTCCTGTCACCACGGCAACAGCAAGACCAATCATTTGCTTTACATCCATAAGAACAGCTCTGATAATTCACACTCAAACTGAAAAGGCGGGGGGGCGGTGGGGGGTGGGTGGTGATGGTAGGGATGACCAGATGCTAATTAAATCATATTAAATGAACTTTTGGTTTGAGTGTAGTATTAAGAATTAGGGTTGCATAATATAAGCATAATAAGGTGTGCGTACAGTATAACATATGCATAATAAGGTGTGTGCATTTGCAGTAGTCACATCAAAGGATCAGGCACCAGATTTCAAAACCACTGTATGATTTGTTGATTAAAGTTTAACCAGAAAGTTTGTTATTTGCATGTGTTAACTATAGACATATATAATACAAGTGCATTTTAAAACCTTTAGGATCTATAAATTATAATATCTGTTGTTTTGTATTGACGTTTGTTGACAAATCAGACAATGCAGTGTTACTTTATATTTGATTATTCAATTTCTGTTAGAAAGTTATAGAGCATAGTTTATTTCATTCATATTCATTTCTATTGTTATTTTATATTTTATGCAGGCATCTGCAAATTAGTTCTTGGAACAAGCTATGGAAATATATGCCTGCTTTTTTATTTACCTCTACATTTTAAACTATTCCAATTATTTTAGTGGAGTAGTTTATTTTAGTTTGCACTTTATACTATATAAAGAAATTGTTTTTCCAAGTTCAACAAGATCTATACATGTTTGTAAAAAATGTTCAATTTATTAAAGAAACTGGGTAACATTTTATTTTGATGGTCCATTTGACTATTAGTAGACTGTCTGCTTAATATCTGTTGATACCGCTCCTTCAACAGGCATTTAACTGACTATAAGAAACTTTGCAAGTGCATGTCAACTTACACTAACCCTAACCCCAACCTAACAGTCTACTTTTAATTTAATGAGAATTAGTTGACATGTAGATGCAATGTAACAAACGGACCATCAAAATAAAACGTGACCAAAAACGGTTCTGAATAAGGTTACATTTACATTCTTCACTCTCCAAAAATCTGGAAGTTCATCAGTGTTATTTTGGTTTAGGTGCTCACTCATGCCTATGCATTTTCGTATCATTTTATTTATTTTTTATTTATTTTTTTAGATGGAATATCTCAGAAATAAAGATACGAGAGCTGTAACTGGGGTGGTACCTATTCAAAAGGTAAACATTTTGTAACTAAAGGGTTCTTATTAGTTTTTTTCCAACTGCTTACATGCAAAACATTTTCTTGTCAAACGATTTCTAAAACCTTTCACTCAAAATGCAAAACTACACTGCAAATCTCTAAAGTTAGAAGCTGTTTCTTAGCCTTGAACTCCATTGCATTAAACACTTTTTTTACTTTACATACACACTTTTGCTTTATTGTAGTACAGGCCTACAAATATGTCAAAGGTGACAGGACACCAGGCTGTTCTCATCCCCCCCCCCCCCCCCCCCAAAAAAAAAAAAACGGTTATTCACTGTTTTTAGTTTTGTACCTACCCTATATTCACGTTTTCTAAATTTTTAATTTCTCTAAAAAGAAAAAAGTAAGGGGCTGCATGGTGGCGCAGTGGGAAGCACGTTCACCTCACAGAAAGAAGGTCGCTGGTTCGAGCCGTGGCTGAGTCAGTTGGCATATCTGTGTGGAGTTTGCATGTTCTCCCCATGTTCTCATGGATTTCTTCTGGGTGCTCTGGTTTTACCCACAAGTCCAAAAACATGCGGCATAGGTGAATTGGGTAGGCTAAATTGTCTGTAATGAATGAGTGTGAATGGATGTTTCCCAGTGATGGGTTGAAACTGGAATTGTTTACATTTACATTTTCAAGGAAATGAGCGGCATTTTGCATTTTGTGTGTGCAGGTTTGGGAATTGTGTGTAGAGCTTTCAAAAAAAAGGTGACACTGATTTGAAATTGTGTGTAAGCAGTTGGAAAAAAAAAAGTTATATCTCAAGTGTATGTACTAGTACCTAAAATGTACAAATGTGTACATCTTGAAAATGTTGGGTACTAATATACGCTCTTGAGGTACTAATATGGAGGTAATTAATACCGATATGATACCAATATCGTAGCTTTATTTCTGAGTGTTTCATCTAAAAAACTGTAAAATAAATAATAATAATAAATATAAATGATATGCAAATGCACAGGCATTAGTAAGTACTTACACTAAAATAACACTTGTGAGTCCGTCCATGAAAAAACTCATTCCACAAGAGATTCATTTCTAGGGACTATTACAATATTCTTCATACAAAAAAAAATAAAAATTGGTTCTTTTCAATAAATGGTTCTTTGAGGAATTAACCATTTCTTCAATGGCAGCACTGTGGAAACCCCTTTTTTAGATCTTCCTTGCACCTTTATGTGGGCCAGTATAAACTGGGAACATTTTGATAACATCTATAGGCAAAACCTTAGAAATTCAAGAAGTTCAAGTACACTAAAAACGTGCCTGAAGTAATCCAAACAGCATGTGCTCCAGCACAATCTGTCTCCACAAATGGTATCAAGCCCTCTCTCTATGTAAAGGCAAACACTGAGGCGAAGCTAAAACCCAGTGTGAGAAGGGGAAGGGCTCTTTGTCACTTGGCTAATTGAGTAATTGGCCTGAAACAGACTGCCGTTCATTAAGCCCCCACCCCCACCCCCCTCCCCCCCTACCCTACATGATACAGAACCTCTCCGTCCATCATCCATCACCGCTTGACCATTTCTTAGTTTAAGGCTAACTAATGAATGTCTGTGGGCTCACCGAGGACACAGCGGGACTCCTGCGGGCTGAAGACTCCCAATCAATTACAGCTCTATCTAGGACAAGGTGCTGTCCAGATATAAAGAGCTCTTTGAGAGTCATACACTAAAAGACGCACTCGCCAAGAATAGGCACAGAGATATGGGATACAAGCACACATACAAATAGATAAGTGCAGGTCTGAGATAACAAGTGATGTGCCGAATTCACTGGCCGGATCGGAATGAGCCACATTCCCGAACAGCTATTTGTGATGCTGGAGGGCAGCGGGTGAGAAGTGTTTATCTTTGCCCAGTGTGTGCGTACCCAGAGGATAAAGGGTTCTATGGGGAATGACAATTAGGGGAAAACATCGGTGAGTAATCAGTGTGTCCCTCGTGTTGACCAGATCACTTACCGCCCATTAATGCGCCACTGAAGGGCAGAGGGCGAATTTGGCCGCCTGCCCTGCTGTCTAGTTGTGTTGTTGTTGTTATTTTTTTCTCCGAGAGTTGGTCCACATGGAGAATGTGAAGGCGTGATATTCGCTGCATTTCTGTTTTGCTCAAATGTAACAGCGGGAAATGTAACTGTAGCTTCATCAAACAGAACAAAAAGCAATACATACTCCAGGAGGCGGTTTGTGCTTGGAGAGACAAACAAGGCTGGCTTCAATATTAATGAACAGCATAAAATAAAAAGTGTTATGAGGATTATTATTATTATTATTATTATTATTATTATTATTATTATTATTATTATTATTATT
>CAIGQZ010001492.1:5615209-5650419 GCA_903798205.1 Danio tinwini | reverse complement strand
TTATTATTATTATTATTATTATTATTATTATTATTATTATTATTATTCAAGTTGTACATGGAGGACACTCGATGAATGTAAACAACATTGAAAGATGATGCAACCTGGACATAACACATACTTTAAAAGCAGCTCAATGCATATATGCATGTTGTTGACATGGTCAAGCAATATGTTGAGTTTGAGATAAATTGAATCAGAATTGGGTAGAAAATCGATTTAATCGATTTAAGTAACAGTTGGTTGTTTGTGACAAACAAAGAGTTGTTAGAATTTTTGAGAACTTTGATCTGTTGGAATTTTTAACAAAACAATCTTAAAGGTTTACAAAAAAATTAATCATAGAGAAACTATATAAAAATATTTGGTTGTATGGGAAAATCTCTTGTTGATGTAAATATCTAGACTGGTTTGAGCTGATAGGAAGACAACAGTAATTCAAATACAACAATAGTCTTACAACAATAGTCTGCAGAAGGGACACACAAGAAGTCAGACTTAAAACCAGATGAGCAACAGCAGCAGCAGAAGAAGAAGGCACAACAATTGCACTCCTGTCATACAGGTCATATAAGAGAGGCTTGACAAATCAGTGAATGGCAAGCAATAATCCAGACAACGCAATTTCACGGCAATTCGTAACTTTTTGATTTAGTGCCTATAATTTGTATGAATTCGTACAATCTAATTCGTACAAATTAGTACAATTTGCTCATCACCCAATGACGATTGGGGTTAGGGATGGGGTTAGGTGCCATGCCTCCTTTTTAAAATCAAAACTTTTTGTACGACTGAACTCATACAAATTCGTACGAATTAGCCACTAAACTGACAAAACGTAAAATACTTACGTTTCGTCGTGAAATCAGGCTGGTCCAGAAGACCAGTCAGAGAGGGATTGTGAACAGCCGTGCTTCCATTTTCCAAAGTTGCGTTTCTTTCTATCTACACTTCAAAATGGACACCAGTGACTTTAAGCATGACATGGTTGTTGGTGACAAACTAAAACATCAGCCTTTTCAGAAGTTTTCACAGGTCAAATATATCAGAGTACACTGCAAAAAATGCTTTTTTTACTTAGATTTTTTGTCTTGTTTCTAGTCCAAATATCTAACTTAAATCTTAAATCAAGAAGAATTTTCTAGACAAGCAAAACATGTTGTCTTGTTTTAAGAAATAATATGCTAATATTAAGTGAGTTTTTCCTTTAAACAAGCAAAATAATCTGCCAATGTGGTAAGCAAAACTATCTTATGTCTAAAGGAAAAACAATAATATTTTGCTTACCCCATTGGCAGATTATTTAGCTTGTTTTAAAGAAAAACTGACTTAATATTGGCATATTATTTCCGAAAACAAGACATTATATTTTGCTTGCCAAGAAAATGTTTCTTGATATAAGAATTTTTAGATATTTAGACTAGAAACAAGACACAAATTCTAAGTAAGAAAAGCATTTTTTGCAGTGTAGTGTGGACACCAGGCTTAAATTATAAAACAAAAATGCATTTGTGTAAATGTCTCATAAAATTTTACATCTCATCCCGTGTATAAAGCTCATGAGAGCTTCTTATCTCCCTGCATTAGCTTCCAGTTAAAAACTGATGCTTGCCTACACAACAGCCACAGGCTCTGCACCATCTTACCTTCACTTATATACATATTTACAAACCCTCCAGAAGCCTTTGATTGGTAAGTGAGTCTTACATTATGAAAATCACTTTCCAGAACATTTTTTATTCACTGTTCCTTGCTGGTAAAAAAGGATCTTCCCAATTTCATACTAACTGCTCATTTACTGGCAACATTCAATGAGCACTCTAAAACTCATGTGTTCTGGGACCAATTCGCAAGGGTTTCCTCCGGGTGCTCCGGTTTCACCCACAGTCATGCACTATAGGTGAATTACTTTATAGCTAAATTGTCCATAGTTTATGTGAGAGTGTATGTGTGTTTCAGCTGTGTCGACCCCTGATGAATAAAGGGACTAAGCCGAAGGAAAATTAATGAATGTCTTCCTTATTGTAAGTTACTTTGGATAAAATCATCTATTAAATGATTAAACCTAAAAAACAAATCCAAGACGTTTATACTATATGGACTCATATGAACAATAGAATAGGACAATATCTGATAAGTACCCCGTTTTTTGATGCACCAATTAATTGATAGGGACAAGATTTTAGTACTGTTTCTGAACATTTTAGTTATTGCCATTTCACACCAACCTGGGTAAAATTAATAAGTTTATGTAGAATGGTTTATTTAAGCATCAACCTTAATTTATTAATTTTCCTTCGGCTTAGTCTCTGTTTTAAGAGGTTGCCACAGCGGAATAAACCACCAACTACTCCAGCATATGTTTTATGCATAAATGCCCTTCCAGTCGCAACCCAGTTTTGGGAAACAGTCACATTCATACACACTCATACACTATGGTACACTATGACCAATTTTAGTTTATTCAATTCACTTATACCGTATGTATTTAGACTGTGGGGGAAGCCGGAGCACCCGGAACTTGCAAACTCCACACAAATACCAACTGGCCTAGCCGGGACTTAAACCAGTAACCTTTTTGCTGTGAGGCGACAGTGCTAACCACTGAGCCACTGTGCTGCCCCATCAAACTTAATATAAGATTAATTTTAAATTATTATAAATATATACACATTTCTGTATAAACCTCAAAAACCTTCAAAATATCATTTTTGGTCAACAGAAGAAAGAAAAAATAAGTGATTTGGAACAAGTGGAGGACAATTCAATTGATTTTGGAGGTGAACTATCTCTTTCAAGACTACCTCTTTATTAAAATCAAAGTTTATTGGGGAATTTGTAAAACACAAAATTAAACAAAATTTCACTGAATTAAAATTATTTTAATAAGCCTCATTTCGTAAATACAAAATTGATTCTAAAAATAATGAACATACTGTAAATCATTCTATTTACTGTGGCTGAAACAACATTCGCCATATACACTGCTAAAAAATGCTATTCTTACTTAGATTGTTTGTCTTGTTTCTAGTCTAAATATCTAAAAAAATCTTATATCAAGAATCATTTTCTAGGCAAGCAAAACATATTGTCTTGTTTTTAGAAATAATATGCCTATGAGTTATGAATATGAGTTTTTCCTTAAAACAAGCAAAATAATCTGCCAATGGGGTAAGAAAAAATAATCTTGTTTTTCCTTTTGACAAGATTTTTTTGCTTACCCCAATGGCAGATTTTTTTTGCTTGTTTTGAGGAAAAACTCATTTAATATTTCTTCATATTTCTTAAAACAAGACATTATGTTTTGCTTGTCTAGAAAAAAATTTCTTGATTTAAGAATTTTTAGATATTTGGACTAGAAACAAGACAAAAAAATCTATGGGCATACTCACACTATGCTTTGAACCGGGCCAAAGCACGCTTGTGCCCCCGTCCGTCTCCCCCGCCGGCCCGCACTCACATTGCATTTGGGCCTGGGCATGCTTATGTCATCTATGATGCGTTATTCAGTAAGCGCTCTCGCTCAGCACAGTAGATATTTTTAGTTATATCGTTTAAGTCATTTGATATGCAGTGACACGCAGGTAAATATTTTGTCGAACAGATCAGCCACTTTTGACGCTCATAAACAATCATAAAGTCCTCGTGCTGCAGGAATTAGGAGGTTTGCTGAAGTCGCAGCTGTCGTGCAGTGAGGGGTTTGTGTCTTTAATAAACTACGACGTTCATTGCGTTCATTGAACAGTACGACTGATTAATTATTTCATATGAAACAGTGCCTTAAAAGTCACGTCTCGCTTTCAGTTTTGGGCTCAGGCAAGCTTGCACTCACACTGCAAGCGTACCGCCCAAGTGAACCGCGCTCAGGCCCACCTCTTCCAACCAGGCCAGGGCCGCCCAAGTGAACCGTGCCTGAGCTCGATTCAGAGCACTCACACTTCTCAAATGATCTGGGAAACGGGCCTGGGCATGGTTCGGATAGCATAGTGTGAGTAAAAGCATTTTTTGCAGTGTAAAACATATGCCAGAGTAATTGACGATTCATTCCGCTGTGGCGACTCCTAATAAAACAGAGACAGAGAAAACAGAAACAGAGTCATTCTATTGACTTCACTTCACTTAGAATTTCTTCGTGAACAATTTATAAAAAAATAATAATAATAATAAAAAAAAAACATTGTGTACTTTTTATGAATGTGATCTGGTGTGTCGGTATTAAGATTACAAAGTCATCTGTCATCCTAGCATGAAAAGCCATTTTTGAACATAACACAAAGAAAGCAATGACAACTCTCTGACAGTTTTCATTAAAAGACAATGACTTACTATCACAATCAACAACATGTATAATTTAAAATCTCACCGCTTGAAAAGTTTGTCAATGACTAATTGCCATCCGAGGCCTTCAGATGTTCATTAAGAACGTCAGGATTACAACACTGATAGTCCTGCATGTCACCACACAGCCAAACGTATTCACATGGTGGATACTGTCACAATGAATGATGCTACATCTGGCGATCTGTTGTAATGAATAAACTCTCGCTGAATAAACGTCAACATTGGAGACTTACACGGACGTGTGTATTTTTTCACAGTCTCAGGACGCTGTTATAAGCCCATGAGGCCTGTGTAAATCTGATTGGACAGGACAGTTTCACACACATGAGTGAGCCACTGATAGCCCTTAAGTGAAGGGTTTGTAGAGTATTTAATGAGAGCGATCCTGGGTATCTGTCTGTTTTAATTAGAGAGGAAAAGGTCAGCCTAGTTTGTGAAACAGAACATGGAGCGAACCAATGTGTGTGTTTTTAATTTATGCACGCCACCACACCACTTGCCCTTCAGCCACTAACGTGACAGGAGGTAAACTATCCAAACTGTCCAAACTGTGTAAACCAACAAGAGTTTATGGCTACATTTGTGAAGTACTGCTAACTACTGCTAGCTATTATGCACAAAATAAGCCATTTCTAATAGACAACTTTAATTGAATTACTGAGAATTTATTTTTTCTTTTCATTTGGGATTTTCTTTTAGGAACAATCCGTGCTTTATGGTCTAATTTAGTCATTAATGTTCCAACCCAATGTCTCCTAAATGCTCTTTCACACCAAGGATAAGATACAGTGGCTAAAATTACTTTTTAAAAAGTACAGATTTTTTACAGTAAAATTACAGAAAGCATATATTATAATTTTCATCATTCTAACAGTAATAAAAGGACACAAAAATATGGACATAATATCAGTGATGCCACCCATAGTTTTCTGAAGTGCATAGATGAAGCTACAAGTGGGCGCCATTGCACCAACTGGGGGTAACCGAAAAAGGGCAAAGTATATATCAATAAAATGTTTAGTCTTTTAGAAACACTGTTGTAATACATTGAGCCACTAAACATTGTTTTTACTATGATTCTTCTACAGGAGAAAAATGCTAATTATTTCCAAATACTTAATATATAGTCTGTGTTAGTAAATGCAAGGCTATTTATGAAATCCATGTGCAACATTGTATGACAATGTTTCAGTTGACTGTTCTAGAGCCTACAGTTAATCAATCTGTCAGATTCTGAAGTTCATTACAGTTTTAAATAAAATTATAAATGATACATTATGTTAAATAAAACAAATACATTTATAGATATGATATATACGTATAAGAATTTCACTCACCTGGAAAATGGAGGCCACATGAATGGTTTTTGAGCTCAAATAAGTGCACAGCATGCCATATTATCTGATAAGTGTAATAAATTATTCGAAAAGGTAATTGTCTGTGTAAAGTCACATAAAACAAAACAAAAATACAATGTATATGTTGAGTTCAGCAGCTAACCTGCCAGAAGCTGCTATGGTGATGGCAACCAACGAGACCTATCTGTCACTCAAGTTGCCACGCCCCTTAATTATGCAGACTTGATATAACGTAATATAAATGAAACTAATTAGTTTTTAAAAAACTCACCCCCTCACAGTTATCATGAGTGGTAATATTAGCTATATGAACCAAAATAGTTTTTTTTTTTTGTACCAGGCTGTAAACATCCATTTTTCTGCTGTAAAGTTGGCCATTTTAACATTGGCTTCAATAGATATCTGCTCTATTTTGGATCTATGGCCTAGTGGAATTTGAAAAGCACAGTACAAAACATAATTGAACTTAATTTTACTGTTACACAAACCAAACACTTTTGCAGTCAGAACAGTCCTTGCAAAAAAAAAAAAAAAATAAATAAATAAATAAATAATAATAATAATAATAATAATAATAATAATAATTGTGAACTGATCAGTAAATATTGTCTACTTAAAAATGCAAGGTTAATTGCCATGCACAGCAGAAGGCCACCACACAACATTGTGATGGAGCGTACAATAGCCTGTTTCTCTAATTAAACTGAAAAAATGCAGAAAGGCGGAGACAATATGTCCCTCACCTTGCAATTTATAATAGAGGAATAATTGCTCTGTCAAGTGAAAAGAAAAAAAAAAGATAAGGGAATCCATTATTTGCATCCTTATTTCCTCCACCAAATACCTTGGACTGACTCTGTCATTAATTTGAAGTTTACCCACAGTCATTTAGGGTCTTTAGGAGTGTGGTGAGATTTCCATGAAGACAAGAAAACATTAATCAGTATTTAACGCTAACATATTTCATGTTCTGATTTTAAGCGACTGCATTTCTTAATTTGGATAATTCATCCATAAATTAATTTGTGCTTATTTTGTCATCATTTACGTTTCCTCACATCGCTGCATCCTCTGTATTGTGTTAATTCTCAATCAAGGCACAAAGAAAAAAAAAAGTAACTTTTAACATTTCTTTTAAACGACTACATAAACAAGCACAGTATATACTAATGGTTATTGTCCACAACAAATACCATTAAAGGGGTGATCCAAAGTGTATTTTTGAGGCTTATAAGATGCAAAGCAATGTGTGCTCATGCTTCATTTGTTAAAAATCCCACTTTTTTTTTTACATACTTTATTTTAATTATATACAGCTACTCAGCTAACATAAAAACGACAATCATATTTCCTAGTTCCTTTGAAAGCCCGCCTTCAAGAGTCTCTGATTGGTCAGCTAACATAATGTGCTGTGATTCATGGATCGGCTCCACGTCACCAGTAAAGAGTCACATCTCTACTAGCACACACTGTGCCTCTGCTGTGTAAATACTGTCAGTCAGTGTAGCAGTTTGAGCCAGAATTAGATGGAAAACGAAGAGAACAAAGCTGATTCTCACAGGCATGACGTTCAGCTTTGTTCTCTCTAAAACAAGTTTGCTTATTTGAAATTTAGAACGCAGGAAAAGCATCCGCGTAGAGAGACGCTGCAGTGCTGGTGAAGATTGTGGGTGCTTACAGGGCTTTGACGGATAAATATGAATGTGTAGCTAAATTGTTATTGGTGAAACTATGCATGTAGTAGATCAATTTTAACAAATAAAAATACTTACAGGTTGTGGCTCATAATTCACAGTTACTGCTTTTTTGATTGGAGTTGCTCCTTCTTTGAGGAGTTTTTAACCAAATCCAGCACTAAACTGGGAGAGATTCTGGAAGCTGTCCTTTGTCAAATGCTATAGCTATATCTTTTTTTACAATTCTCTGGAACATAATTAAAATTAAATTGTAAGCACTTCTCTCTTTGTGTTGTGTCTTTTGGAAGTCTAAATACAGAAATAGAACCAACTCTGTGGAAAAGCAGCGTTTGGATGGCTTTCTCTGCTATAACATTACAGCTCCTCTAGTCATGCCCCTTCGCTGTGTGTGGTGAATGCGCATAAAGGCCGGCTCACACTGTGAGATTTCAGCCATGATTTTGTCATCTGAGACAAATTTGGGAAATCATCAAAGTTTCCTGAAATCCTAGGCTAAAATCTGTGATCTTTGATTGTTGGTTTGACATGTTCACAGACAGCTGCTTAGTGCCCGATGCAATCAGATTGTCACAGATGAAATTCTAGCAGTGTCAGAAGATTTCAGACACTTTTATGCAGTGTGACAACAGCTGCGATGAGCGTCAATCCAAGAACCAATAGGAGCGCTGAATTTGATGACGCAATTCATGCGACCATTTAAATGACCGCGGGGAAATGTCAAAACAGTTTTTTTTTTCTTCCTGGTTTTATTTTTGAGACATGCTGTGTGCAAAATTGCCGCTACAGATTGTTTATGTTTGCTTCGAGGAATCATTTCAGAACACGGGATAGTGAAAGTGTCGCGGGTGGATGACATCCAACTCTGGGAGAGTTTTCTTTCATGTTTGGAGCATCTTTATTGTTGTTCAGTCTGACATATTCATTTTCTGTAGGCTTTGCTAAGCTGACTTTGTAAAAGCCAATGTCTCCCTTTGCATTGAACTTTGAGCGTATTACATTCAGAGATGTTGTTTATGTTCACACAGCTACATTACACATCAACTAAAGTTTAAAATATGATATCATAGTGGACCACCCCTTTAAAACCATTCAAATCACATAAACAAATTATGAACGTTGAACATGTCCAAAGGAGCACAAACAAACAATTTAGAATTAGCAGAATTTAGAGAGAATGGCCAAATTTGCTTTACATTTTCATACCTAGATAATCATAAATGTTAACTGTTAGCAACTTAGCAACTGCTTACACTCCTATTAAAAATAACAACAACAGGAACTATCCAATGCTATCTTACAGCAATTCGTAACTTTTTGATTTGGTGGCTAATTTGTATGAATTTGTAATGATCTCATTTATAAAAGTACAGTAGTGCGATTCCCCAATGATGGTTGGTTTTAGGGGTGGGGCCACACCAATTTTTTTAAACTTTTTTGTAAGATTGAACTTGTACAAATTCAAATGAATTAGCCACTAAACTGACAAAATGCAAAAGCTGATCAGCCTGAAACTATCACAGAAGATGCTAACTGTGCGTTCACACCAAAAATGGCAAGAGCGTCAAAGTAGCCGGAAGTCTTTTTTTTTTTTTTTTTAGATTAGATTCAACTTTATTGTCATTACACATGTACAAGTACAAGGAAACGAAATGCAGTTTAGGTCTAACCAGGAGTGCAATAGCAGCAAGTGCAGGATACAGGTATAAGTTATAAAGTGCAGTTATAGAAAAACTATGGTGATATTTACAAACGGATGTACTATAAACATTATATACAGGTTGTGTTAGCTATGAACAGAGATTTACAGTAGATGAATAAATGTACAGGTTGCTATTAATAATCAGAAATGTGCAGATAGATAAACATAATTACAAATGTATATGTACAGTGGGTGTGTACATAATTACAAATGTACATGTGCAGTGGGTATGTACAGTTCAAATAAATGAATCAGTGCAATGAATATGTGCAATTTTAAATGTGCAAATGTTAAGTAGTGCAGTGATTATGAGGAGTCTGAGTTATGAGGAGAGTGGGGGGTGTATTAGGGAGGCAAAAAGTCAGTGGGGGGCAGAGTTCAAAAGGGAGACAGCTCTGGGGAAGAAGCTGTTCTTTAGTCTGCTGATTATTGTCCGGGGGAGCCTGAAGCGCCTGCCAGAAGGCAGGAGAGAAAACAATCTGTGAGCAGGGTGAGAGGAATCTTTAAGAATACTGCGTGCTCAGTGCAGACAGTGTTTCCTCTGGATGTCCTCTATGGCTGACAGTGTGGTCCCTGTGATGCGTTGGGCAGTTTTCACCACCCTCTGCAGTGCCTTACGCTCCGTAACAGAGCAGCTTCCACACCAGACTGTGACACAGTTCGTCAGGATGCTTTCTATTGTGCAGTGGTAGAAGTTCACCAAGACGGCTGATGACAGCTGTTTCTTCTTAAGTTGCCTTAAGACAAATAGGCACTGGTGAGCCTTCTTGACCAGGCTGGAGGTGTTGGTGGTCCTTTGAGATGTGGGTCCCCAGGAACTTGAAGGATGAGACAGGCTTGATGGCCATCCCATTGATGTGGATGGGATAATGTGAGCCTGTTCGTCCCTTCCTGAAGTCCACAATGAGCTCCTTGGTCTTGTCGGTGTTAAGGAGCAGATTATTGTTGGTGCACCACGTGGCCAGATGCTGTATCTCCTCCCTGTTGGCAGTCTTGTCATTGTTGCTGATTAGACCAATCACTGTGGTGTCATCTGCAAATTTGATGATGGTGTTGGATCTGTTCACAGGCCTACAGTCGATGGTAAAAAGGGAGTAGAAGAAGGGACTCAGCACACAGCCCTGTGGTACACAGCCCTGTGGTAGTGTTGAGTGTGACGGTGGTGGAGCAGATGTGGTCTGATCTAACATTCTGAGGGCAGTTAGTCAGAAAGTCAATAACCCAGTTACAGAGAGACATGTCTATATTCAGGTCTCTAAGTTTGATCATTAACTTAGAGGGTATGACAGTGTTGAATGCTGAGCTGAAGTCAACAAACAGCATTCGTGCGTTTTTATTGTCCAGGTGTGTGAGTACAGAGTGCAGTGCTATGGAGACTGCATCTTCTGTGCTCCTGTTGCCACGGTAGGCAAACTGATGTGGGTCCAGTGTGGATTGCAGAGAGTCTTTCAGATGTGCCAGGACCAACCGCTCGAAGCACTTCATGATGATTGGTGTAAGTGCTACAGGGCGGTAGTCATTCAGGCATGTTGGGCTGGAGTGTTTCGGCACTGGCACAATAGAGGTGGTTTTAAACCATGTTGGCACAGCTGCTAGGTTAAGGGACAGGTTGAAAATGTCTGTGAATACCCCAGCGAGCTGTTCTGCACATGCTTTGAGGACGCGCCCAGGAATACCGTCTGGTCCAGCAGCCTTACGCACATTGATCCGACTCAGTGCGATGTAGACTTCTGAGGAGGTGAGTGTAATGGGTGAGTGGTCGGTTGAGGAAGTGATCCTGATGTAGAGTTCTTTATTGTCTCTTTCAAAGCAGGCATAAAAGTCATTAAGCTTGTTCAGGAAGGAGACATTTGTGGCTGTGGGTGTGGAATGGCTGGGTTTTGTAGTTGCTGATGGCCTGTATGCTCTGCCACATGCGCCGAGGATCAGAGTTGGAACAGTGCTCCTCTAGCATTAGCTTGTAACAGTGCTTGGCCTTTTTGATGGCCCTCTTCAGATTAGCCCTGGAAGTGCTGTAGGCCTGTGCATCCCCTGATCTGAAGGCAGTGTTGCGTGCCTTCAGCAGGAGGTGCACCTCCTTGTTCATCCATGGCTTTTGATTTGGGTATGTGGTGATCTGTTTCTGGGTTGTAACACTGTCAATGGTGGTGTTGATGTATTCCAGAACAGAGGAAGTGTAGCTGTTGATGTCTGTGTGAGAGCCACATGTGGCCTGGGAAGCAAACATACTCCAGTCTGTGTGTTGAAACCTGTCCTGGAGTGTGGAGTCTACCCCCGCTGGCCACACTTCACTCACTGATGGCTTCACACGGTTGATGAGGGTGAGTATTTGGGGTTGAGGAACAAAGAAAGGTGATCTGATTGACCCAGGTGGGGGAGGGGGGTCACAGCGTAGGCTTCAGCCATGTTTGTGTATACATGGTCCAAAGTCTTGTTTCCCTGTGTGTGACAGAAAATGTTTTGATGGAATTTGGGAAGCACTGTCTTTAAGTTTGAGTGATTAAAATCCCCCGCAACAATAAAAGCAGCCTCCGGGTGAGCAGTCTGTTGTTTGTTTATGGCTGCATGAAGTTCATTCATAGCCAACTTGGCATCAGCATCGGGAGGAATATAGGCGGCAGTAATAAGTGGAAGTGAACTCGCGTGGCAGATAAAACGGTCTGCATTTGACCATCAGAAATTCCAGGTTAACAGAGCAATGTTTCCCAACGATGACAGAGTTTTTGCACCAAGCTTTGTTAATATAAATGCATAATCCTCCGCCTCAGGTCTTACCGGAGTCATCCGCCGCTCTGTCTGCTCGGAATGTGTGATGCTCAGTTAAAGATACAGCGTTGTCTGGTATCCCGCTGTTTAGCCATGTTTCTGTGAAAATCATGACATTACAGTTCCATAATCTTTTGCTGTGGTGGATGCGCAGTCGAATCTCATCCAATTTGTTCACCAGGGTCCGTACATTGGTGAGGAAGATGCTGGGTAAAGCGAGCCGGTGTGGTGTTAGCTTTAGCTTAGCTCCCCGTCTCTGTTTACGATCGCACTGCCGCCTTCGAGCACTGCGCTCAGCCTCGGGTGTTCTGGCGATCTCTGGGATGAGTTGTAGATTGCTGATAAAACTGTCCGAAATGCAGAAACCAATATCCAAGATCTCCTGTCGGGTGTACGATGTAAAGGCATTACTGTTCTGCACGATCAGACCTGAAATGAGCAGGAAAAATACTGCAAAATTGCAGAAACTGGAGAGACGCCATCTTGGTCTAAATGTTTTATTGGAGCCAGAGTTGATAAGTGCAGAGCAGCGGTGCGGCTTGTGTTCATTAGTGTGGGCATCAAGAAGAGTTGAAATCAAGTCAACTTTATGGTAATGAGCTATGACGTGGTTCGGCGGCAACCAGTTGAAATGTAGAAGTCCACCGCTTGAGAGGATTCCAGAGAACACAGTTGTTTACAAGGGTTTGATTATTGCGGTCACTAGATTTCCAATTATTTTCAATGTTTTCCTACAGGGACATACATAAAACAAACTGGTGAGCTGATGTGCAAAAAAGCACATCAAGTGTGTTTCCAAAAAAAAGCAGGAATCTCATGCTAACTATAACGACTATACAAAACAGTATTGCTGCTTCAGAAAATTTCCGACATGGACCCATATTGAATAAGTGGAGCAAAGCCACACCACACGCAACAACTTGATCTTCTATAGTTAAATAAATTTGATCAACAACATTTTCACAGAGAAAGCATGTTTTTATGCAGGAATGTAACTGATTTGCTACAACGGCCCCTTTAAATATGAGATCAATGTAGGGAATTTTGATGTTCTCACTGGCGGAGTGAAGGCAGACAGCATTGTTGTAAGGATGGCCAGAGCGAACACACAGTAAGGCTTCCACTAGAAAAAAAAAACATTAAAACTCTTACAATCTATGGAATTTCAACCATGTAAATCTAAAGTAGACAATATTAGTTTGATTTTTTTGTCTTACCAAAAAAAAAAATCTAATTGAATGTGTCCCGTAACACGTTAAAATACATTAAAATTTACTTGTTTTAATAATTAATTTATTCGTTAATTTTTTTTTAGCTCAGTCCTTTTATTAATCAGGGGTCACCACAGCGGAATTAAACACCAACTTATTCAGCATATGTTTTACACAGCGGATGCCCTTCCAGCTGCATCCTATAACTGGGAAACACCCATACACTCATTTCCACACAGACACTACAGACAATTTAGCTTACCCAGTTCACCTATAGCGCATGTCTTTGGACTTGTAGAGGAAACCAAAGCACCAAGAGGAAACCCACGTGAACACAGGGAGAACATGCACACACAGAAACGCCAACTGGCTTGCCAAGGCTCGAACCAGCAACCTTCTTGCTGTTTTAACTAGTTTTTACTTGAAAATAACATTAAAAGCCGTTTTATTTTTAATATTATTTTTTTATTATTATTTTTTAAGCAGGAATGGCCAACTCGGTGACCTCGTAGATGCTAAACAACCCCTAACATGTCCAGACATGTGCTTCAACCCTTTGTGCATGAATAACTCTGTCATCAGCTAATCAGTGACACCACCATCTAAAGCAACAAGCACTTCGCCTCAGAGATAAACTTCCTGTCATGTCCTGTTAGTGACCGCCTCTGGAATGACCATTAATACCTGCTGGATTGCAAGCTGTGAGGTTTGGACAATCTGACTTGACATCTATCAACACCAGAGCATCATGCCACGGACCATCTGTCACGCTACAAAAAGATCAGCACAATCAGACCCAATCTTAATAACATCCAAAGGGGTGTGAGTATACGGTCCTCTAAACAACATCGCCAAGTAAAAAATATGACCCATTAGGTCTGTGTAAATAACCCTGATGGTTAAACACCGATTTGAGGGAGCTTTTCATCATGTGGTAATGCTATAGCGGGTATGATGGCTTACGGTGGACATGGTTATTTTATGAGCTTTGCAATCATTGACTTTCTCTGTAGCTTCTGTTTACTGCCCCAAAGGAAGATAACACATCTCCATAAAGACGACAATAAAGATCCCACTCCTGTGGCCAAAGTGCCAGTGATATGTTGTAGAATGGCTGTTGTTAGCACGCTTATTGTTTCTCGAGGAAGTACTGTTGTGTCAGCCACAAGCAGTCAATCCCCCATCATACAATGCAGCCCTGAACAAATGTCAGCCTTATGTTCATAACAGATGCTCTTTCTGTTTGTTACATCATATGATGCCAAGTCACTTTACTTATTTATGTTATCCTTATTTAGATTTCTTTATGTGCTAAAAGTAACTTATTTAAATTATCATCAACTCTCATGTGAAATTGTAATCATTTTTTAAATATTTCTCAAATAATGTTTAACACAGCAAGGAATTTTAGTGTATGTTCTATTTTATTTTCTTCTGCAGAAAGTCTAAAGTCTCCTTTAGTTTGTCTGGAATATAGATTTACCACAGAACAAACCAATGACTTGCCTAACTACTTACCAACTTGCCTAGTTAACATATTTAACCTAGCTTATGCTTCAAATGACACTTTAAGCTGAAATATAGTATCTTAAATAATAACTTGTGCGTATTATGCATTGTCATCATAGCTGTGACGAGTCTCCTGGTCCCACCCACGGGCTGACCGGAGCGGGAAGAACAGAAAGTGCGTCCCAAATCGCATACTTATGCACTATTCTATGCCATTTTGTAGTATAAATAGGTAAGTAGTAGTGTTGCTCATGTAGCAGAAGGGGCAGAGCTATCGGGCACACATGTTGGATAACTTTATTTATTTTGGATTGTGACAGCAAAATTCTCCTACAAGAGTTATTACAGCGCCTCCCAATGGTGAATGTAGTTATACTCATGGCAGGTATTATTTGGTACTTTGATAATTTATTTTACTAATTTGGCAACCGTCAAACGTCATCAGGGTAATGGTTTGACCATTTTTGAAGGATGTAAACAAAAACAATGGTCCCAGCGTATTTCATATTTTAATTTAAGTTTTAATTTCTATAGTTTCCAAGAATGCAAAAAGAGCCACATATTGATAAATAATGTCATGATAGCTGTTTTACCATTAAGTTATGATTGAATTGCCTCTTGTTACAGTTACAAAATAGTTTGATAACAAGCAGAAAATGTTCATGGGCCAATGACATGACCACATTGAAATGGTCTATAAAGCACCGGCAGTGTTGGCTTGTGTTGTTCGTTTGCTCCTGGTTATTTTGTTTTGTTTTTTCTAGCTTTGGTTAACAGTTGATTTTTGCTAGCCTCGGTTGAGCGTTTGTTTATTCTTTAATGTTTAAATTATTATTTTTTTCAGCACCAAACCATTCTGTTTATGTCCTCCCTTAAATTTGTCAGGGCTTTAAAGCCGAGTCGTGACATAGCAAAGACAAAATAAATGAGTTTTTAGAAATTAGTTATTAAAACGGTTTCAGAATTTGCTTAAAATATCCTCTCTGTCACTTGGAAAGTATTTGGAAAAAGAATACAAATTTCTAACACTCTGAATCTGAAAACGTAGCCCTATATACATTTCTGGAGATCACAAATTATGTAGCCAGAAGTAAGTATGGCTGCATTTTGTTTTAAAAATGAATGCTATGGGGCGGTATGACGCCGTTCATTTTCCGCTTACCTCCGTTTGGATGGCTTTCCTGATGTTACCAGTTTGTCTCACTATGAACTCAGAGGATTTGAGATGCAGAGAGAAGTTGACCACAATGACTGGGTTCGAGTGCGGCGAAGAACAGCAGGTAAGATAAAAGCAGAAGCCAAAAAAATTAAAATAAAAAATAAAATAAAGTACAAAAACAGGGTGAGAATGTGGTCAAATCTGAAAACATGGTAAACATCAAGCGAGGGCTTTTGTTTTTTTGGACTGCATTTTAAAACTGTCAGTTGGGTTTAGGGAAGTCGGTGGGTGAGTCAATCAGTGCTTTTGAAAACACTATTGGTTGAGTTTAGGGAAGGAGGAGGGTGGGTCAGTTGATCGGTCAGTCAGTCGACAGCGTGGATTTACGTGAGAACATTAGGCGTTAATGACACTCACAAGAGAAATTTGAGATCTGAAAAAGAGGGTACACAGTGGCCTCTGGTGGATTCGCAATTTTTTTTTTCAAAAAACATGGCTCCTGGGATGTATTTGGTGCTGTCCAAAAATGTATATAGCAGTACTTTTTCAGAATGAGCCTGCGTTGCAAATTTCACAGCAGGGCTAATAAATCTGTCTTCAACTCTGTCCACTACCTTTCATTAATTCTTACAATTATTGTCAAGATAATAGAATACATTGACATAGAGCATATATTCAGAAAACTAAGAAAATATTATATAAGCAAACCTTCTACTAATATTTTAATGATCGGTAGTTGACATAAAGCTGCAAAGTGTCTTAGTTAATGTCTAAAGTGGACCTTCAAAATAAAGGGTTTGCACTACTGTCACTAGTATTTATTAGTATAAAAAAACATTTTTCTAAGCTATTTTCGAATTAATATAAAAATCATGATCTTGTTGGAATGCAAATTAATTTGCTGGTTTGCATGTCTGTGAATGAATCGGTTTGTCACGCAACATGAGGGAGAGTTTTCAGCGGGCAGTCAGATCAAAAGAAACGCCTCTTGGTTGTGTGGGTCTACATCCTCCTTTCATCTTGGTGCTGTGTAGCCCTCAAACTGCCTGCTAGTGATGAGATCCCTCTTCACAGTCTTGTCATTTTCCTCACTCGTCTTGCTCAAGGTCAGAGGAATGGATTATTTATTGATCCAGAAAGATGCCACACCATGCCATGTGCCTGAAGGATCAGTGTTTCAATTACACACTCACTCCCATTGCACATGGTTTGTGTTCCCTGGCTGTACGTGGTGCCTTCAGACATTTCAAATGCAGGTAATGCATGCCAATTTTTGGAGGCGTCTGATCTTTTAGAGATCAATCTAAACAGCACATGTTGTGGAGTTGTGGTACCAATGTAGATGTGAATCTGAACTGGCAGCCCTAAGGACACTCACAAACCCTGCATATGGGAAATTCAGAATGCCGAGGTCAAAATTCTACTAGAACTTTTATTGTCTAAAGGAAAGACATAAATATAAATAAACAAATAAATAAATAAATATATATATATATATATATATATATATATATGCAGTGTTAGGGAGTAACTAGTTGCATGTAACGGCATTACATAATTTAATTACAAAATAAATGTAACAGTAATTCGTTACAGTTACTGAGAAAAAATATGTAATTGAATTACAGTTACTTGAAAAGATTAACGATTACAAATGGGGTTACATCTAAAAAATTTCTGCAAGTAGTGATGCTATTGGCTTAACTACATTGCTTGGTAGCGTGGCAGTAGCTTTGCTACTCTATAAATGAAATAGCTTTTCAGTAGAGAAGCTGTTTTATTTTTTTTACCAATCACGGATCAATAAGTGACGGCACCGACATTCACAGAGCTGTGAGGCCAGTGTCTAGTGTCTGAAACTAAATCCATATGATGGCGAGAATGACGATTTCTTTTTCTACATTTTTTTCGGTGGTCGACAACAAACCTTTTGGTACGTTACTGCCACCTCTCACTCTGGTCAATGACGTTGCCAACCAATTATCCTAACACAAGAAATTAGCTTGATGGAAAGATGACTGAGGGAGAGGTCTATATATATATACATATATATATATATATATATATATTGGTGATGCACTCTATTGTGAAGAAAGCCCAGCAGAGACTGTACTTCCTTCGTCAGCTGAGGAAGTTCAACCTGCCACAGGAGCTGCTCGTACAGTTCTATTCAGCTGTCATCCAATCCATCCTCTGCACTTCAATCACCGTCTGGTTCAGCTCAGCTGCCAAAACCGACCTCCGTAAATTACAGCGAATAGTCCGGACTGCTAAACGAATCACTGGCACTACCCTTCCTACACTTCAAGAACTGTACTGTTCCAGAGTGAGTAAAAGGGCTAGCAAAATCACTCTGGATGCCTCGCACCCAGCATATTACCTGTTCAAACTGTTACTGTCTGGTCGGCGCTACAGAGCACCAAGCACAAAAACAGCCAAACACAGGAAAAGTTTCTTTCCTCAGGCCATCATCCTCATGAACAGTTAAATATTCTCCTATTGTGCATAAACGTGCAATACTTTCTTAATGCACTTGTATACAGCATCTTATAACAATAAACAACATATCTGTACATACAATTCAACATGCAGATATTTTTTACTAACTGCATCTCTGTTTAATGTTTATCGCCTTTTTCTTTTCTTGTATTTAATTTTGTGTTGTCACTTGTCACTTTATGTACACTGGAAGCTTCTGTTGCCAAGACAAATTCCTTCTGTGTGTGAAGCACACTTAGCAATAAAACTGATTCTGATTCTGATATATATAATATTCCAAAACATATTCATCCCATCTCCCTATGCAGCAGAAAACACATCATACACTGACACAAGATGCATTCACTTAAAAAAATGTGGGTTTCACCTCTCTGGACTGGAAGGAAAAGTATATACATTTGAGTGTGTAACAGAAGTGTATGCAAGCTTTGGGTTTCTCAATTCCACGAACGCAGAGAACAGACTCGCGTTCTTGTGAAGACCGGTCCTGCCAGGTCACCTTGAAAGAACAAACCCGGGAGACCGCAATAACAAAGAACGCGTCCTGTAAGAAATGAGATGCTGCGTTCTTTCTGATGGTCACGTGACCTTCACGCGCTTTATATGGAACATTATCTAAACATTACGGCATTCATACAACGATTTGTTGTTTTTCCTCTTTTCAAAATATATACTATGCATAAATACTTTACAAATATATGTTGCACAATATAAATTAAACTGATTTTAATACACATTTCAGCAAACAAACAGCCTTAATGTGTTTATTCCTTTATTAAGATTTTCATGGTAATGTTTATATTTACGTTTTATTTAGGGAAACTCCTGAGGTAAATAAGTTATATCTTTAAACTTTAATAATAAACCTATATAAAATGCTGTGCTTTCCACCTCCAGTCGCAATGACTTCTGGGACTTCTAGAGCGAGTTCGGTTCTCAAGTCTGCATCCATGCATCTTCTATATCAAGAACACATCCGGGAAGTTTCACGCGTCCTCTGTTCTTGCAGTCTTGAGTATTGGAACTGAACTTTCGACGCAAGACCGCTGAAGAATGCATATTGAGAAACAGCCACTATTTCTTCATTAACAGATTGCTATGTTGCTTAACATCTCCTGTCAATCATCTCGACACATCATCCACATTTCTTTCTTAATTAATTACCTACCTTATTAGAGAAGAAGCAGCATGATAATCTGCCATTCGCAGGTCTTTCATGCAGGAAAATCTCCTCAGGTCTTTGGGTAATTATTCATTCAGAAGTTAATGTCCAAACAAATTTTGATATAAGTTCACATTTGTTGTTGCAGATGAAATATAACACAAATAACGTGGTTTAAATATGCTCCAGTTGGCTAAATATTGATTAAAAGTCAATCAAACTACTTTACCGAAGCCTCTCTACTTGACGGTTGGTCTTGCGCGTCCGCCATGTTTGTAGTTTGTTTACACTCTTAAATTGCATTTGTAGTTCTAATCAATTTCTCATCCAACATGCAATGTATTGTGGGCAATATTAGCGGTTATAGTATGGATGTTTCTACACTTCGAATTTTTACTGGAAATAGTAAACCAACCAGGTACTTTTGTTCTCTTTTCAACATACTGTGGTTTGGGACATACAGTTGCAATCAGAATTATTCAACCCCCTGATTTATTAGCCCCCCTGTTTATTTTTTCCCCAATTTCTGTTTAACGGAGAGAAGATTTTTTCAACACATTTCTAAACATAATAGTTTTAATAACTCATCTCTAATAACTGATTTATTTTATCTTTGGCATGATGACAGTAAATAATATTTGACTAGATATTTTTCAAGACACTTCTATACAACTTAAAGTGACATTTAAAGGCTTAACTAGGTTAATTAGGTTAACTAGGCAGGTTAGGGTAATAAGGCAAGTTATTGTATAATGATGGTTTGTTCTGTAGACTATGGAAAAAATAAATAGCTTAAAGGGTTAATAATTTTGACCTTAAAATGGGTTTTAAAAATTAAAAACGGCTTTTATTCTAGCCAAAATAAAACAAATAAGACTTTCTCCAGAAGAAAAAACTATTACCAGACATGCTGTGAAATTGTCCTTTTCTGTTAAACATCATTTGGGAAATATTTAAAAAAGAAAAAAAAATCAAAGGGGGTTCAATAATTCTGATTGCAACTGTACAAATTATATTTTTGAATACTATTTAGGATGGATAGTATGCGAATTGGGACGCAGCTTTGTGTTGATGTTGTAAAGCATTGCAGACATGGCATTGGTTGATGTGTTCTATATGACACACTAAGTGTCTGATGCCCATTTGTTGATAACACCCTATGTCAAGTAAAGTGTGCTAAAATTGGGAAAGAAAATAATGTAATCTGAAGGCTGAAGTCGCTTTGGATAAATCTTCTGCTAAATGACTAAAGGTAGAAGTAAAGGTAAATTTATTTTTAAACGTTATTGGTTGTCTGGAACACAGTAAGCTGATCTTTTCAGCAAGGTAATGAGCTTAGTTCAGTTCTACCAACCTCATTTATGGAAGACAAAAGTGACCTGGTAAGGAAGCCATGATACCAAAATTCATGGAAATGGGGGGAAAAAAACTTCTGAGAAACCAGCTTAGACAGGAGACAAGATCTCTCTTCTGGCGAAATAGGTGTTGCACAATTTATAAAAACATGAAGTATAAATTTCATTTGGTGGCATTTGGCAGTTATTTTCCAACATTGTATTTGTGGCTCACCCTTGGTCATAATAATCAACACTGCCTGAAAAATTAATTCTCACAGAATATGTCCTTGCTTTCCAACCCTTACTCTAAGGTGAGATGAATAAGGGTGCAGTCCGTTTTTAATGAGGAACTTTGATGCTAAGAGTCCTCTTACAATCTCATTAACCTGTCTGCAAAAGGAGGACACCGAACGAGGGCCATTAATTCTCCAATCTCTCATTTCAAAAATGTTGCTTGGTGAGATTTTTATAATCAGTGACTCTAATGTGATCTGGATTCATGTAATTACTTTCCTTCATGACAGAAGACCAGCTGTAGCCAACGACAACTTACACTTCATACAGCTTTATCAGAGTGGTCCAAAAAGTTATTAATCATGTTTCATCAAAGGGTTTGGCTTTTTCAGTCACAACCTGAGAACATTTTCTTTCAGCTTAATTCAAAAAGGCAATTATAGAATTGTGGGTAAAGGTCTTTGCATTTCAAAGAAAGTTGACAAGCTCCTACAGTATGTCCGTTGTTATTGATCGAGGACCTGAAGGTTACTCTGAATGAGAATTTGCTGGTTTAAGTGATCATTAACTAAAATGATTTGTCAGCAGAATGAAATCCAATAATAGATAAGTATATTGCAACTGGTACAGATATAAACAACCTCAATTGGCATAATTTATATCAAAGTACAATACTCGCAAGCTTCTAAAAATAATAAAGTACACTTTAGAGAGACATTTCTGGCATACTTCACTGATATTATCTAGAGTATTTTATTAATATCGCTCATGCATATACACACACGGTGAGAGAGAGGGAAAAAAATTGTATTTTAGGTCATTAATTCATTCATTTTCCTTTGGCTTAGTCCCTTTATTTATCAGAGGTCGCCACAGCAGAATGAACCACCAACTTATTCAGCATATGTTTTACGCAGCGGATGCCCTTTCAGCTGGAACCCAGTAATGGGAAACACTCAAACACTCTAGCATTCACACACATACACTATGGCCAATTTTGCTTATTCAATTAGCCTATACCACATGTCTTTGGACTGTAGGGGAAACCGGAGCACCCAGAGGAAACCCACGCCAACACGGGAGACCATCAAACTCCACACATAAATATCAACTGACCCAGCCGGGGCTCGAACCAGCAACATTCTTGCAGTGAGGAAACAGTGCTAACCATTGTGCTGCCTATTTTAAGTCAGTATTTACAAAAGACTTTTTGAAAAACACTTTTTTTGTTATCTGTGAAAATTTGTGAATGTGCCGTCCAACAGCAACTGCTTCAAACTCATTGTGAGTTTAAGATTAAGAATGGAGGGTAATTCATTTAACTGCCTTGGCTAGAGTGCAGAAACCCCATCTTACTGCAGTCATAGTAATCAGATTTTCAGTTAAAGTGACAGGCCATTCATTTCCAGATGTGATTGAATTTGACACCTATGGGGTGAATTGCCTGTGAAAGGAAAGGTTTAAGTTTTACTGGCATTATCAGTGTCATAAAACTGCACTGCACATAATGAGACAGAAATGAAAAACTGTCCTTTATTGCTACAGTGAGAATACTGGTCATAGAAAAGGTTATTTAGATGTTTCACCAAATCGAATGCATCTAAATGTTGATGGTATATGAGTGGATGAGAGTACACATTTTATTGATTGATTACTTATATACACACACACCTTTATTTAGATAATGTGATATCAGATTTTGCTTTCTTATATGGTTTTCTAATGTTAAACAAACTCATGTTCAATTACACAAACATGTGTTTATTAAAATTTGAAAAAACATATACAGTTGAAGTCAGAACTATTAGCCCTCTTTTGATTTTTTTTTCTTTTTAAGTGTTTCCCAAATTATGTTTAACAGAGCAAGGAAATTTTCACAGTATGTCTGATAATGTTTTTTCTTTCTTAAAAAGTCCTATCTGTTTTATTTCGGCTAGAACAAAAGCAGTTTTAAATTTTTTAAGAACCATTTTAAGGTCAAAATTATTAGCCCCTTTAAGGTATTTTTTTATTGTCAACAGAACACACCATCAATATTATTTACTGTAATCATGACCAAAAATAAAATAAATCAGTTATTAGAAATGAGTTATTAAAACTAGTATGCTTAGAAATGTGTTGAATAAATCTTCTCTCCGTTAAACAGAAAATGGGAAAAAAAAATAAACAGGGGGGCTAATATTTGAGGGAGGCTAATAATTCAGACTTCAACTGTATGTATAAAAGCCCCTTTCACACATACAGACCTTTCTGGAAAATTACCGGCAATTGTGTAAACAGGCCCTTTTTAAAAATACCAGTAAATTCATTCCGGCAATTTTCCAGAAAGAGAAGTTGTAACATTACTGGTAATTTGCCGGAATGCTGCGCTGTGTAAACGCAGAAGGAAGATTGCCGGTGTTACGGTTTAACTGGTGACCGTATCAACTGGTGTCCCTTTCCAGATGTAAGCTATTTACGTTTGCAGATTGGCAGATTCGTCACTTTTTCACAGCAACAAAACATGCCCTTACCAAATAAGATTCTTATTACTTGGTGTCAGTGTCATTGTAAGCATTATTGATTTTAATATATGTGTAGCAGAACAGTATACTGTATAACCAAAATAAAAAAATACATATATTATAATTTTCATGTCATCAACGGGATTCGAACTCGTGTAGTTAAAAGATTCAGCACACTTATCATATAACCCATCTAACTGAGCTATTTAGAGCCACACATGAAACAGGTCTGTTTTAATGACTTTATCAGTCAAAATATGGTTTGCTGTGGTTGTGAATTTGTGTTAGTCTGTTTCCTCGACTCATGTTAACATGTTTACATGTTGTTTACATGTACTCGCGTTAACATGTTTCTACAAACTCTCCCGCTGATAGAATATAGCTCTGAATGACAAAACGATGTTTCATCAGTTGGTCAAACCATGTTTTTTCATAGTTGTAGACTCATGTGTACCTGTGCCTTTGTATCGTGTTAACTCGTGACCCATGCTCACACATGTACATAACGATTTTACAAAAAATGAATACAATGACAATATTATTGTGCAATATTATGCCTAATATATATTTAATATTTATATATATATTATTATTATATATATATATATATATATATATATATATATAATATTATTCAACAAAATATTAGAATATCAGAATATAATAGAGTCCCATTGACTTGTGTTAACCTGTGTATACAAAGTCACACAAACTTTTTTTCTCAGAATAGTTCTAAATGACAACGATGTTCCGCTAAATAGCCTACATTATAAATCGCAGTCTTTCCCCATTTTATTTTAAACAAAATTTTTAAAATCAGGCTAGATAAACAAAACTCATACATGGGATTCAAACTCGCAAAGAAAAAAGGCACATTATAAGACCATGGAATACCTATCTAACTGAGCTACCAGAGACTATTTGATGCATGGCAGCTTTTTGTCTTTTTATCGCAATTAGCCAAATCATGTTCATATTTGTGCTTTGGTACAGATGTGATCAAGATAATACATTTAAATGTTGCAATTTTCAAGTAATATTCTGTTGCATAATATTATATATATATATATATATATATTAGGCATAATATTGCATAATAACATTGTTATTGTATTCATTTTTTGTAAAATCGTTATGTACATGTGTGAGCATGGGTCACGAGTTAACACGATGCAAAGGCACAGGTATACATGAGTCTACAACTATGAAAAAACATGGTTTGACCAACTGATGAAACATCGTTTTTGCATTCAGAGCTATACTCTGTCAGCGGGAGAGTTTGTAGAAACATGTTAACGCGAGTACATGTAAAAAACATGTAAACATGTTAACATGAGTCGAAGGAAACAGACTAACACAAATTCACAACCACAGCAAACCATATTTTGACTGATAAAGTCATTAAAACAGACCCATTTCATGTGTGGCTCTGAATAGCTCAGTTAGATGGGTTATATGATAAGTGTGCTGAATCTTTTAACTACACGAGTTTGAATCCCGTTGATGACATGAAAATTATAATATATGTATTTTTTTATTTTGGTTATACAGTATACTGTTTTGCTACACATATATTAAAATCAATAATGCTTACAATGACACTGACACCAAGTAATAAGAATCTTTATTTGGTAAGGGCATGTTTTGTTGCTGTAAAAAAGTGACGAATCTGCCAATCTGCAAACGTGGATAGCTTACATCTGGAAAGGGACACCAGTTAACACGGTCACCAGTTAAACCGTAACACCGGAAAGAGCGCGTTCACGTCTAGAACGCGCTGACATGAGACGTCTACTCCAGCCAAGCAGAACATTCAGACACATTCACATCTGCACTGTTTATAAAATAAAAGCCTTTGAATATTTTTCCAGACACATTTAGCTGCTAAATGTTAGTCAGATAACATTTCTATGTTCCTTCTTAATGCCAACTGTGTAAATAAATATTGATAAAATGCTTATGATAAACCACCGTTTGTTTACCCTCAAGCTCTGCTTCAGTTGCTTGACGTGTGTACAAGTGAAGCAGCCGGTGAGTGCCAGCACACACACACACACAAATATTATGAACATCTCGACATGTGAAAGTGTTCCTCCATATGTTTGCATATAAGTTGTTCACAATACTTATCCATCCACATAATTTGTAATGTAGTTAAGTGTGTAAACATTTAGCTGCGGTTCGCGTTTCTGCTTTTGGATGTCTCATAAAGCAGCTGCATAAATAATAAAGCTTTAAATAAAAGTGAAATCGCCGGACCCCTTCTACAGTATGTTTACAAATACAAGCTCTGCCATTTATAGGTTATTTCTGGTTAATGATGTCAGAATTTACCAGTATTTTGAAATGGATGTGCGAATAGTCTTTTCGGGAAAAAATTCAGAAATTTTCCAGATATTTACCTGTATCACTGTTTGGAAGGGGCTAAAGGCTGCACGGTGGCTTAGAGCCCCAGCTGGGTCAGTTGGCATTTCTGTGTGGAGTTTGCATGTTCTACCCCTGTTGGAGTGGGTTTTCTCTAGGTGCTCCGGTTTCCCCCACAGTCCAAAGACATGCGCTACAGCTGAATTGAATAAACTAAATTGGACGAAGTGTATGAGTGTGAACACAAGGGTGTATGGATGTTTCCCATTACTGGGTTGTGGCTGGAAGGGCATTCACTGCGTAAAGCATATGCTGGATAAGTTGGCGGTTTATTCCGCTTTGGTGACCCAAAATAAATAAAGGGACTAAGCCGAAGGAAAATGTATGAATATATGTATAAATACCCTTACTAATATTTATAATGTCCTCAATTTTTGTTTTTTGCCAAATGTAATTCCTTTAGTAGTTTCTTCTTCAGTATGCTATGAGGAATGTTCTATTACCCTGATTAAAAAGAAAGTATTAATGTGGTATATGCACATGGACTATACATTTCAGTCAGGGCTTTCAGCTAATTGTCAACCCATACAAAATTGCTGCGTTTAAGATCTGACCTGGCAGCAGAGGGAGCCCTCGCCCGACTACTGACTCAGCTCCGCTCCCTCTGTGGTTACTTCCTGTTTGTGTCCTATTTCAGCCAGAGTTTAGGCCATGTTTCCTTACAAAGTATTGCCAGTTTACCTGCCTTACCAAGCGTTTGTTCCAAGTGACTCCATGACTGCTATCCTGTGTATGACCCTGCCTGCTTTGATCACGTACGTTCTCTGTCTTTGCTCTATTGATCTGATTTGGACTGATTGTTGTTATACTAAACTCCTACCTGCATTATCACTACGTCTTCTGGATTTGCCTCTGTGTTTGTCGATTGGATTGTACTGCTTTCCTGTTGCTGACTATTCGCCTGTTTATACGTTGATGTCTCTGCCTAATCCCTTTAATAAACTTCTGCTTATGAATTCTAACGTTGCCTCAGCCTCCCCGTTACACTGATTTCTTTTTTAAAAAAACAGCGATCTTCACTGCCTGGCTGAGATACGATATAAAGTTGGTGTCAGACCAAACAAGAAGCACTGCATTACATTATATTTTTCCGCACCATGTCTTCAAAAAATAGAAATACCCTAGTGTTTTCAATGGAATTTCTGTGCTAGCCTGCTGCTAATGGCGTTTAAACGTTTTTTTTTTTTTGTCTCTTTTTACCATTAAACAACCAAATAGATGCTTAAGTCTATTTAACTGATTATATTTGAATTACATTTCAACATCGATGCTGTAAAAGGAACCTAATGAAATTGAAAAAAAGTCACACACTTTTCATCATTGGGTGAAAAACACTAGCTGTGCACATAGCCCATTAATGCTCTATAAATATATCAAAATACATTTAATTACATAACGGTAAAATATGCTAATCACAAATGAGGTATATTCAAGTCGCTGTATGTATTAATTGCATTTTTAATATATTTTTAATAAATACAGTAACTGCTTATGCCCCCAAAATTACATCACCCAGCCCTACACAGCAATATTTTCCACATGAAATGCTTGTAAGCGCATATTGCAAGTGGCACTTTTGAGGGCTGTTGAGGGAATCAGGGACTCAACACACATACACTTGAGACATGAGTCTGCTTAATGATGACACTCACACCCATTTTGCCCACCTGATGCCCAGCCACCAGACTCCCATCTCATGACTAATACATAACTTCCTGTGTAGTACATGGTGGTTCAGAGTTTTTGAGTAGTCAGCAACCTGCTAAGGGCAATTAAACGAAAAGGGAATAAAGCTCCCCCGCGCTTGAGAGAGGTTACTGGTTCGACAAAAAAAAAAAAAAAACACTTACGCAGGACAATATCTGTACAAATACGCCACCCAAATAAGCAACAGAGCAGCTGAGGCCATGGTTTGAATTAATTCAAGGCCAGGCAAGTATATGCTGTTTCCAAGAAGGTCAGCACTGCTGCTGTGCACGTGATGAAAGTGGGCTGCTACAAAAGTGCACCCACATTTTGAGTCATGGCTCTCATTTTTATCTGGACCTGGAGCCAATTTGGAAGAATTTTCTGAAATGACCAAATGTCTGCCCTCTTTCACTCTGATCATTTTCTTACTGGATTTCTCTGTTTTATAGCCTATAAACCTCAACCTTTCGTTACACATTTGGTGCACAATGGACTGTATGACATAAATTATTCAGAATGGTGTGCTGTATGCTGTCAGCAAATCCCAAACTGAGGTGCTGTTAAGCGGTTTCAGGCTGAGTCGGGTCTATTTTAGGGTGTACGATTCACCACAAAGTGAATAAATATCCCTCTCTAAAGATGAAATGCAAACAAACGCATAAACGCTTTACAAATGAACACAAAGATGTCAGTGCCAAAGGAACAGAAATTCGTCACCACTTCGCCTAAAATCTCCACTTCTTTGTTTATATGGCACAACATGATATATTTGGTAGAATTTGTGCACTGCTCTATTTAGTACAACCAGAACTGTCAAGCAAATTGATCCAAAAGGTCAGGATTTATTCAGATTAATTAATAAAAAATACACAATTCATACTCTTCCTCTTGAGCATGTTGGCAATTTATTTATTTGTTTTATTACCTTTTATGTATGTTTAGGAAAACATAAAAAAACGAGGCTCATGGTGTTCTATTACTTCTAGCAAAATCTTTGAGATTACTATATAAAGATACATTTTTGAATGTATGAAAAATGTTGGTAGAGACCACTTTTCCCTATAACGTTTGAAGCTACAGTAGGTAAGGGTTACTTTATATTTTAATGAAGAAAAAAATATTTACCATCTTCAATATAGTTTTTTTTTTTTATTAGAGTGCAAGGTCAGCTGTAAAATGTCAATAGCAACTTTTCAATAGCTTAAAAAAATTATGAATTATTTATGCACTGGAAAAAAGGGATCGTTTTAACTTTTAACTGAGAAAACTTTAGTGGTCGAGAGAGCTTAATGTGCTGCAATTTAAGAAAACGCATGCAATAAAAAAAGTCCAAAGTCCAAAGACAGGTGAATTGGGTAGGCTAAATTGTCCGTAGTTTATGAGTGTGAATGAGTGTGTATGGATGTTTCCCAGAGATAGGTTGCAGCTGGAAGGGCATCCGCTGTGTAAAAACGTATGCTGGATAAGTTGTTTGTTCATTCTGCTGTGAAGACCCCTGGTAAATAAAGGGAGTAAGTCAAAGGAAAATGACTAAATAAATGAATTTTAAAAAAAAAATTCATCAGCTTGACAGCACGCGTGTTGCAAATCCTCACAACACAAAGAAATTAAGGAAACACACTGCACTTTCTCACAAGGCAAACTAATTAATAAAACGCATATGGTGGAAATGTTGAAAACATTTTTTGAAACGGAAACGTTTCAAAGGGGACCCTAAAACAAGACATTAGGTTATTTCAGCCAATAAATAGAAAAACAAAGAAACAAGGGAATCAGGATGTTAAAACAAACAAGCAAAAAAACCTTCACCTTTCAAAGATCACCTACAACATTGGTAACAGTAAACATTTCACAGCAGAGTCTATCACGTTTTAGGCTTATTCCCATTGTGTTCCATTTAATTTTCAAGTGCTCTGTGAAAATGTATGCATTTTATTAATTTGTTTGCGCTGTGAGAAAAAGTAGCGTGTTTGCAGCACGTGTACTGTCAAATGGGTGAAGATCTTTTCTTAATTTGCTGGTGTTTTTTGTAATTGTATGTGTTAAATGGCAGCATGTTTAGCTCTCTCTGCCTGCGTAGAAAACACACTGAACATACCAAAAGTGACTTTTTTTTCAATTAAATACACTTTCAGGAGTTCACACTTAGCTGATGTTTAATGACAAAGGGATGCTGTCCCAGTAAAAAGCCCTGAGCTCATAAGATCCTTGAGCCTGGGGCTCCCTTCTGTTTGCAATCACAAATTAGGAATTGCTATGGAGAGATATACAGTACTGCTAAGAGCACATCTAAAAGCTCATCTATGGTGCCAATTTGGTTTGGTCAATTCACCTATGTCGCATGTCTTTGAACTGTGAGAGAAAACTGGAGAACCCGGGCGAAACCCATGTGAGCACAGGGAGAACATATAAACTCCACACAAAAACGTTGGCTGGCTTGTTAAGGACTAGAACCAGTGACATTCTTGCTGTGAGGCAACAGTGGTAACTACTGAGCTGCTGTGCCACCCTAACAAGGCCAAGGGAGTAGAAGTAAGGGTCGAAGGGGGGATTCTTCAAGACACAGATAACTGAGGTAGGAAACTCTGGTTATTTAAAGTGAGTTAGGAGTTATCCAATTGGTGAGTCTAGCGTAGGGCCAGATGGAATCTGCGGACGTTTTTTGCAATTTCTGCGGAGAATTTTAGTAAAAATCTGCGTATTTCTACGGAATTAATTGGGAGTCTTATAACTAAAACCTTAATATGTGAAATATGTGTAATTTAAAAACTGAATAAATTTAGATTTACACACATTTACCCAAGTAAATAAACAGAATTAATGATGGTCTAAAAATCTGCGGAAATCTGTGGAATTCTGCAGAAAATCTGCTGAATTCTGCCCGCGCAGATTCCGTGTGTGCCTAGATGCGTTAGCTAATGCAGGACCAGCTCAATCATAAGCATGTGATCCTCTCAAAATTTGTTTTTAAATAAACTTCGGGAAACAGTATTTTTGTAAACCATAATAATGCAATAATCTATATACAAAATGTTAACAGGCATATTTTTTGAATATTAAAATGTTTACACGCATGTACTCAAGGCATAAGAAAAAACATATATTAGATTTTTCACTTGGTTTAAGTCACGTGACAAATTATGAGTCATTAAAATTAAAATGTTAAAACTTAAAAAATTAAACATAAAAAAATTGTTTAACATTTAAAAGCATGTAAAACTAATTTGAATATAAATATCACAGTTTTCCTGGACATTGGCACTCCATGTCTTAGTGTAACTGAAATCTAAGCACCCTTTTGTATTAAATAAGATTCCTCTGATACATGACACTTTTGATTATCCCTGAAAAAACAAACCTGAGCCCCAGCACTCTCACTAGCTTATGCAGAATCATGTCTAAGGTCAATATTATCAGAAGCTTCTCTTCTAAAGGGCAGAACAAACCCCCGTCAGTGCAGCAAAAGCACCTGCTCTCCCTGGCAATGACCTCTCTTTCAACCAGCAGACCAACAGCTGCTACAGTCTTACCCTTTATAGACTACATAACCTCCAGCTATTCTAACTATCGGACATTGTGATGGATGACATCTAACATGCAAAACTAGAGCACCAACTTACACCTCCACAAGTGATGAAAAATGCAGTTATGACAAAGCAGGCACATGAGAGACGATGCATTTTCTCTGAGGACGTAAACAAATGAATGTCAGGTCAACTGAAATGAATGGTGTCAACTCCTTTTGCATAGAAGGCACAATTATTCCATTCAGTATAATCTATTACTAAGAATTGCAAATTCTGACAAATTTTGAGTTGTCCATGGCTGTAAAATATAAACTCTGTAAGACCCTGAAGCTCCCTAACATTAGGATGGAGAAGACAATGTTTTTAATAAGGTCCCAGGTCATTTAACTTTAACAGACTGAGCAACACATTTTATATCAGATTGTTTTTTTTTTTTTTTAACCCTGCCACAGTTTGATGCAGACTTTGTGAACAAGCTGTTACTGAAAATGAACAGACTTGAGGTCAGACTCGGCAGCAATCCATAAAGTGTAAATAGCAAGTTTATTAACTAGATGACCAATATACAGTGAAAGACTGACCTGAATAAAATATTTCAAAAAGTTTTTACCCCCTGGCTCTTAAAGGATAGTTTTTTTCTTAAAGGATTTTTTTCTTAAAGGATAGTGTTTGAAGTATCTATAATAGTTATACGAGTCTATCAGTCCTCAGTGTGAAAAGATAGATCTCAAAATTATATACAGTCATTTTTGGTTTCAAATACACACAAATGCTGAGAAAACTAATCATTTGTGGGACTTGTTTTGAAGATTAGTGTTCTGAAGAACTGTTCAGTGGAGAAAAACAAGCATTAAGAATCAAATGCATATACAGTACAGTGCTTCCCACAGGTTTAAAATATACTTGCGGTGGTAGCCGGATTGAAACACCTTTTACCCACAGCACATAAATAGTTAAGTATACAATTGAAGTCAGAATTATTACCCCCCAACCCCCCCTGCCATGATGACAGTAAAAAATATTTTACTAGATATTTTTCACAGCACTTCTATATGGCTTAAATTGACATTTAAAGGCTTAACTAGGTTAATTAGGTTAACTAGGCAGGTTAGGGTATTTAAGCCCTGCTTGCACTGTGAGATTTCAGCTGCAATTTTGTCATATGAGACATTTGGGAAATCCTAAAAGATTCCTGAAATCCTGGGCTAAGATCTGTGATCGTTGGTTTGACATGTTCACAGACAACCGCTTTGTGCCTGTTGCGTTTACATTTTCTCTCCGATAAAGTTCTGGCAGTGTCAGAAGATCTGAGGATTTCAGAAGATTTAATTTTCTTCTGTGTTTGCTGCATCTTCATTGTCGTTCAGTATGACTTTATGATGGCTGAGATCATACAGTGTGACATAAGAGCCATGTTCGTGCAGTCTGACATGCTACAATCGTTCAGGATTATAAAAAAAATCTCACAGTGTGAGCCGGCCTTTAGGCAAGTTATTGTATAACGATAGTTTGTTCTGCAGATTATAAAAAATAGCTTAAATGGGCTAATAATATTGACCTTATTATATATATTTAATTATTTTATTATTATTATTTATTTATTTATTTTTATTTTATTATTTTATTATTTATATTTATGTATTTTTATATCCGGACATTTTAGTAGATTTAGAAACCCCGGCCGGACGCAAAAGGGTGCAGGTCTCTGTGGGTCTGCAGAGCACGCAAGAACGAGCAGTATGAAACGGGTAAAAGAGAGCCGATTTTCAACAACTTAATCGATTGCAGATGTTTGCTTATTGGGCGGATACAAAAAAAGTGTAAAAGGATGATGATAATAAAAGTAAAAAAAAAAAAACCTGGGCAGCCCACCCAAGTAAAGTCTAGCCTATATGTCGAAAGCACTGCAGTATATATTTAAATAGGATATTTTTTTTTATCAATTCAACAAATATATTTTTTTCTTGGGAAAAATATGTGAATTTATTTTATGTGGAATATTTTATTGAGGTCAGTAATTAAAAAAGAACACGTTCTGTATGATCATTCTTATTTTTATTAAATAATTAACATATTCTACAAAGTGTATGTTTGACCACAAATCATAGAAAACACTTTTTCAAGCAGCTCATCTGCTCTGTATAATAGAAATAGGAACAAACCCACCAATAACACATCACAAACTGTTTAGATCTGGCATGCCCTACACACCTCCCAGATCAATCCCAGTGTATTTTCTACTTGGCCAGTGTGAATGAGAGCACAAAGGCAAACCTGCCTGGCGTTAGTCCTCAAGGGAAGCTTCACCACATTTGTAGTGTGGGTGATGGTGAGCAACAGATTATTGTTCATGGACATGACCAACTCCACTCCCAATCTAGAGGCCAGCCAGCCAGCCATCACCCAGCAGCAGGGCATTTGCCAGAGCCCACTGCAGACAGAAAGCCACAGCCTGCCCCAAAAGAGGAGCCAACGCAATTGAAAGTGACTGAGCCTATTATTGCCCAGAGCCAGAATCCAATATTGTGTCTGACCAGGTGTGTGTGTGTGCGTGTGTGTGCCAGCAACACAGACCGATGACATGAGAATGCTAGTGGAGTGTGAGGGCATGGAGGAAGCATTTTTGCTGTTGACAGTGCAGCTGCCTTCTGAGCTATTTGATATTGCTTTGAAAGATGATTTTACTGATTTTTTCCTCCTGTAACCCTAACTCTGAATCTTCAATTTGGTAGAATTCTATCCCATTCTCCATCTCCCATCTCCACTCCTTACTGAACTCTGACTTTTTTTCTTTCTGAAAAAAAGCAGCTTTTCTTACTTAGATTTTTTTTGTCTTGTTTCTTGTCCAATCATCTGAATATTCCTAAATCAAGAAGCATTTTCTAGACAAGCAAAAAATAATGTCTTGTTTTAAGAAATAATGTCAAAATTACTAAACAAGTAATATATTCTGCCAATGGTGTGAGCAAAACAAAAAAAAACAAGATTATTTACAGTCAAAATCAAATAGAGCAATGGTGGCACAAAGTGGCATCAGAGTAAAGATTGGGAGGGTTCATATAGTGGATGTCTCGCTGCCGGACCAGACATCACATCCATATGATTATTACTGAGCTCACCCGACCTGGAACTGAGAGGAACAGAGACAGGCAGAGAAACAAAAAAAGGAAAGCAACATCAGAATAATCAAAAAACTACAGGTCTGCTGGGATCCATTGTTCCTCCAGCACCATCTTGGTCAGTCTTCAATCTGACATTGTATTTTTCCAAATAAGTATTATTTCTGTCAAACTGTCAAAAATAAATGAACATAATATACATACATAAACATAACTATGCGTAAGAATACTAAAACTCTGTGAAAACAAAATATTAAACAATCCTTTAAATAAATGTAATTGTGAATGTTATGATCCTTTAAATTTTTATTTTTCATCAGTGCTTAATTTGAGCCAGATCTGTGTGTGTGTGTGAGAGAGAGAGAGAGAATGTGAATGAATGCAAGCGAAGGCTGTGTGGATTGTGTATGCACGCAGACACATAACAGTAGTCGCCACCGCGCAATCTAAAGCAAAAGTCCCGTTTAACTATTGGCCCTCAACAATATTTTCAGCCAATCGGTTTTCTTTTGTTTGCAATCACTCTCATTGGTTGATCACTGTTTCGCACGCAGTGAGCAGTGAAAATAAATAAAGGCATAGTGGCCTACCTAAATAATATTTGTATTTTCAAAATGGCAAAGAGGCAGTCAAGCATATTTTCATTTTTTAAAACCACAAGTAAATCTGATAAGCCATCAAAAGAGATATTGAAACTTAAAACTGCGCAAATGGATCAGGATAGTGGGAGACAAAAGCAAAGCAATCTCATAACAGAAGTGGTCATTGTGGTAATTAATTTTATTATTATAATTTTTTTTACTTGGCATATAATAGTGGTGAACTGAATAGAGATTGTGCACAAGATTTGTTTGTAGCTACATGTTTTTATTATGCATGACTGACCTATAACATTATATGGCACAAAATAATAAAAGATTGTTCAGAAATGTGATGCTCTTTATATATATATATATATATATATATATATATATA
>CAIGQZ010001492.1:5604736-5615109 GCA_903798205.1 Danio tinwini | reverse complement strand
TATTCTATTCAATTCAATTCATCTTTATTTGTATAGCGCTTATACAATGTAGATTGTGTCAAAGCAGCTTCACATGGAAGTTTATAGTGAATTGAAAAGTGTCAGTTCAGTTTTCAGTGTTTAAGTTCAGTTTAGTTTAGTTTAGCTCAGTTCAGTGTGGTTTAATAATCACTACTGAGAGTCCAAACACTGAGGAGCAATTCCATCGATGCGCAGCTCTACAGATCCCGAACCATGCAAGCCAGTGGCGACAGCGGCGAGGAAAAAACTTCACCAATTGGCGAAAGTGAAGAATTTAAAAAACCTCGAGAGAAACCAGGCTCAGTTGGGCACGACCATTTCTCCTATGGCCAAACGTCTTGTGCAGAGCTGCAGTCTAGGCGCAGTAGCTGGACCTCCGCGAAGACACGTCTGTCCTTGGAGCATCAGAGGAATCAGTCAATATATATATATATCTTTAACACCACACACTTCGGTCACACTTTTTTTTGACGGTCCATTTGAAGAATTTAAGTTACATTGCATCTACATTCCAACTAATTCTCATTAGATTATAAGTAGACTGTTAGGTTGGGGTTAGGGTTAGTGTAAATTGACATGTACACTCTCAGAAATAAAGGTACACAAGTTGTCACTGGGGTAGTACCTTTTTAAAAGGTACAAATTTGTACCTACAAGGTCCATATTTATACCTCAAGGGTACATATTAGTACCTAAAAAGTACAAAAATGTTCCTCTTAAAATTTTTAGGAACTAATATATATTTTTGAGGTATCAATATGGACCCTTTAAGTACAAATGTGTACCTTTTGTAAAGGTACCATCCCAGTGACAGCTTGTGTACCTTTATTTCTGAGAGTGTACTTGCAAAGTTTCTTATAGTCAGTTTAATGTCTGCTTAGCAGCACTATCAACAGATAATAAGCAGACAGTCTACTAACACTCAAATGGACCATCAAAATAAAGTGTTACCCACAATTTTTCAGAAAACATTCAAAAATGCTGACTGCCATGTTAAAACAGTATTTGTTTCATTATTTTTAATGAACGGTTTAAAGAATAGCATTAATTTAATGCTTCCTTGCTGACAGAACATCAACAAAAAAGTAAAGTAACCTTGACCCCAGTAAAGTATATATAAACAATAAATGATGTATTGTCACTCTATTTACATTTTTATCACACACTTCCACGCTCACATGCCCCAGTTTAATCCAAATACTTACAGGTAACTTTGTCACTGCAACAGATCTATATACAGTACAGATAATGGCTCCACTTCCCTAGAGGGGGATGTGCTCTCTTTAATGAGTGCATGATGGTTGTACAGGCCTCTCTGGTGACCATAATACTGTCAAGCAAGTGTTTTCCAATTTTTTGTTTCAATATGAAGTCAGACACACTTCAGAGCACAGCCATACTCAGCTCTTTAAAGACCAGACCAATTATCCATTTCAAGTTGCTGAAAAAGTTTAAGCAAGTGCTTGACATTTTCCTGTTTCAAAGCAGCTGTTTTGACCTTCAGGCTACATTCTTGTTTTCGAGTTTGGAAGAATTGAAAAAGAGATTTGTCACACTCCACTTTCTAGTTGTCTCCTCTTCTTTGGGTTCTCATTGATGTGTCTGTAGTGGCGCTCAAGCGGCGTGCGTTCAGTACTACAAAACCTCAAGCCGTGTAGAGCGATATCCTGCAGGCAGCTGCGGCCCATCGTGTATTCATTAGGCTTTGGACTGCATAGCAGATGACCTCCTACATCAGCAGGAGATTCTGGATCATGAGCCTCTTCTGTGCTCTACTGGACCCTTAAAGATAACCCAAGGGCTGCTCACAGCACAGATGCTGCACATTTCAATAGTTTGGAATTGGAAAACGCAGTAGGTGATTGTCTGAGAAAAAAAAAACTTTGTTTTGTATAAAAAAAGTGTACAACAATAAGAACACAGGGTGCCCTTCTTTATGCAATTACACCAGCAATTGCTGTTAATTTTCAAAAGCTGTATTTTTGTTGCCTACTTTTAAAACATCATAACACTCTTACTGTCTGAAGTCCTGCTGCTTTCCTTACAAAAGACCTTAATTTGTACCAAAAAACTAGATGCAATAAAGTATTGTTGGTTTAAATCAGGGGTGCCCAAACTTTTTTTATGAAGGGCCAAAAACCAAACTTAATTAAGGGCCATGGGTCAAAGGTAAATATACCAAACTGTACTGTAAAAAATGGGTTCCACATAATTCATTCAGGTTGTCCCATACTAAATCGATTAAGTTAACACATTTAAGTGAATTAAACATAAAGCAATTAAGTTGTCCCAAAAAAATCAAGAATTATGTTAATCTTATTTTTCATAAGTAACAAGCAGCAAAAATATTTTTGAGTGTTTATTACATTAAAGTTGCCATGGGTATTTTCTTAATCTATTTCATATTATTAATAATAAGATTTAATCATATTAATTATTGCAATTTTTTTTTTACATTTTATAATGAACTTATTATAATAAAAACGCAGTTCTTTTTTAACATAATGAAGATTAATGCCAAATACACTAGACTAGTAAAGCTGATCCTGCCTTTGCTTTGTCTTCTATCCACAGGTGACAGTGTATTTTAAAATCTGATTTATTTACAACATTTAGTTGAAGCATTCATGTTTTGTAGCTCAACTACCCAATAAAAAATCTACCTCTCCTCTAAGACTAGATGGCAGACCAAATGAAAGATTACCAAGGGCCAACTTTTGCCAGTGGGCCCTAGATTGGGCATGTTTGATTTAAACTGACAGACATCATTTTTCATCCTTAAGGACAAATTCACTATGCACAGCGTAGAACGGAATTTTTGCAATATGTTGAAATCTATTTTATATATGTGAAATCCAGGGTGTCACAGTGGCACAGTGGGTAGCACAATCGCCTCACAGCATGAAGGTCGCTGTTTCGAGCCCCGGCTGGGTCAGTTGGCATTTCTGAGTGGAGTTTTCTGAGTGGAGGTTTCTCCCCATGTTCGTGTGGGTTTCCTCTGAGTTCTGCGGTTTCCTCCACAGTTTAAAGACATGCAATAAAAGTGTATTGAATAAACTACAAATTGTCCGTAAAGTATATGTGTGAATGCAAGAGTGTATGGGTGTTTCCCAATGTTGGGTTGTGGCTGGAAGGGCATATGCTTCATAAAACATATCCTGGATAAGTTAACGGTTCATTCCACTGTGGCAACCCCATATTAATAAAGGGACTAAGCCAAAAAGAAAATGAATGAATGAATGAATGAATGAATATATGAAATCCAAACATGAAGTTGTATGTTCTATATGTAATTTGCATATATTGCCATATAACAGAATATATGAGAAGTGGTTTTCATGACATGTTATTTATCAAGCTGATTTTACATTAGATGAGGTTTAACTGACTGACCATCTGGTCTTCCGTCACAGCATGCTTTCCCAATGTTAAGATGGTCTTTACCATGTCTAGTTTTTTTTAGAGATGCTCCTTTTTACATATAATAACTGAAAGAACATTGTGCTTTTGACAGTATTGCAAGTTCACTAAAACCTGGCTGGAAATATTAGATAAACATAAAAATAATTTTTAACATAAATATTTAATAATATAACTTCTTGTAATATACTTATTGCAATAAACAGTAGATATATAGGCCTGTTTCCTTTTAGTAAAGAAGTAATGAATTTATAGGTGTGCATTTTAACGTATGCATCAAATATGCGCTCCAAACCATTTCTTGATTGAGACATGCTAAATTCTTTAATTATTTGCAATATTTCAAAATTGCATTGTTTGTCATTTTTTCTAACCAATTTTTTATTTGTTTTATCTATTTTCTCTAAAGCTGTTTCTGACCATGACATGTTCACATCTAAATAGCTAAGAGACACATTTAAGGGATTTATGCAACACCCTTAATTTATCTCTTAGGTAAGGCAAGATCAGAATTAGAATCAGTTTTATTGCCAAGTGTGCTTCACACACACAAGGAATTTGTTTTGGCAACAGAAGCTTCCAGTGTACATAAAGTGACAAGCGACAACACAAAATTAAATATGAGAAAAGAAAAAGGCGATAAACATTAAACATTAAACAGAGATGCAGTCAGTCAAAAAGATCTGGATGATGAGTTGTATGTACAGATATGCTGTAAATATACAGGTTATAAGGTGCTGTGTACAAGTGCGTATGAGAAAGTATTGCACGTTTATTGCACAGTAGGGGAATATTTAACTGTTCATGAGATAGATGGCCTGAGGAAAGAAAGTTTTCCTGTGTCTGGCTGTTTTTGTGCTTGGTGCTCTGTAGCACCGACCAGACGGTAACAGTTCGAACAGGTAGTGTGCTGGGTGTGAGTCGTCCAGAGTGATTTTACGAGCCCTTTTACTCAATCTGCAAGAGTACAGTTCTTAAAGTGTAGGAAGGGTAGTTCCAGTGATTCGTTCAGCAGTCCGGACTATTCTCTGTAGTCTACGGAGGTCAGTTTTGGCAGCTGAGCTGAACCAGACGGTGATTGAAGTGCAGAGGATGGATTGGATGACAGCTGAGTAGAACTGTACGAGCAGCTTCTGTGGCAGGTTGAACTTCCTCAGCTGGCGAAGGAAGTACAGTCTCAGCTGGGCTTTCTTTACAATGGAGTCAATGTGAATGTCCCACTTCAGATCCTGAGAGATGATGGTGCCCAGGAACCTGAATGACTCTACTGCAGCCACAGTGCTGTTCATGATGGTGAGTGGGGGGAGTGCAGGGGGGTTTCGCCTAAAGTCCACTATCATCTCCACTGTTTTGAGCGTGTTCAGCTCCAGGTTGTTGTATCTGCACCATAAAGCCAGCCGCTCCACCTCCTGTCTTTATGCAGACTCGTCACCGTTCCGGATGAGGCCGATAACAGTAGTGTCATCGGCAAACTTCAAGAGCTTAATGGAGGGGTCTTTTGCAGTGCAGTCGTATGATCACTTAAGTATCATACTTAGAGGAAAAACAGGCTTTATGCATTATAAAGCTTAAAGCATCAGAATTGATACTCTGTATCAGCCAATCACCATGGCAAGAAATCGGTACTCGGTATCGGATGCAAAAATCCTGATCGGAGCATCCCTAGTTTTCTTGAAAATCTGGCTAAACTGTGATATCCAAATCTAGCTGGTTCAACTAGTGTCTAGCTGGCCTAGTGCTAGATGGTTTAACTGGCTGGTTATTTAACCATGTTCCCCTTTGCTTATAAACAACTTACACTTAAATAACATCAAACTGGACTCTGATTTAAATTCCTTTTGTAGCAGAATAATAGACTGGAATGTTTTTATTTACACAAAACACTATTAATAAACATCTAATTTATTAATTCAATGCACTAAAATTTAAAAAATTAGCTCAACATAAATCTTTTTTTGATAGGCCTGCTAGACTTAGAGTAACTAAAAGTCCTTTAAAATCCCCACAATAGACCAGCCTATCTAGCCTTGGCCACCGTTGTCTAGTTTGAGCTGTTTTATTCATCAGGACAAGCCCTGTCTTATTTTCATCTACACACTGAGTTCTGACCCCAGCATTACACGCTTTGCAGGATGGGGTTGCGATCTTGTATAAGGTAAGGTCCATAGCCAGGCAAACGACAGGTAGAAATTGAACAGTGAATAATTGAAGTGTACGGCTAATGCTTCTTGCAACTGCTGGGGAACTCAGAGGCGAGGGGCTGCTGAGTAATTCTGGGCCTGAGATGAGATGTCAAGGGTGACATGATATCCATGAAAACAAATCTGTTGAGTCAGAAACAACAGCTCACTCCGCAGCCAAAGCATGCTAATGAAAACAGAGAGCGTGACAGCGTGGACTTGCTCTCTCCTGCAGGCACAACAAATGTGAAGACACAACCAGAGCTGAATGCATCCGGGATTTCATCTATTGCTCTGCAGAGCACATATGGTGAGATACTTATAAAAATAGCTGATGAAAATGAGAGGCTAGCATGGATGGATATGAATGCTACCTCGTATTTATGAAAAATGCATTGATTACAGTTGCTTAGACACTGAATGTGATACTTGAGACCCACTTAGTGAAACCATAAACCTGAGCTTTAGACTAAGTTTGGAAAACTACAAGTGCATTATATGCATTAAATTGTATAACAAACTTTTTGCAAAACTCTAAACTCAGTCCCTAGATTACTCAACAACTCTTGTGTTTGATTGAAAACACACTTATCATCAAGTGCTTATATGTGAAGTATTTATTTCCACTTAAAGTTATTTTTTGTGGCATTGGAGGATATACAATCACCAACCCCACCAATGCACACTCCTTCCAGCTTTTTCCAACTGCTTACGCATGTTTTCAAAACAATGTTACCCTCTTTTTCTTTCCAAAACTCTACATACAATTCCCAAAACTGCACACACAAAATGTAAAATGCCTCACATCTGCTTCAAAATGCAACACTGCATTCAAAATGCCACAAACACTTGTCAGTATCAAGCATTTGCATCAACACTTCTTTCATGATATTAAATGTTTGGACTTATGGCTGGACGATAAAATCAATAACGGTATTTATTGCCCGAACACCATTGTCAATATCAATAATAAAAAACATTCAGTAGGAAGTTTTGGTATGAAGCACTATGGTTTTATTAAAATGTGGCTGCTGAGCACGCATTGGAAGCAATGCCAATGATCTTAGGGTGTCAATTTGTCATCTCCAATGGAGGCACATGGGAGCGACATGCACATGGTTTGCATGTGACGCACATACATTTTCTAAGTAAACCTAGTTGAAAAACATCTGAACTTTTTCGAATGCCCGAGCGCACCGCAATTCATGCAAGTTGAACTAACCAATCTGCTTTCACAATCACACTTTGTATGGAATATACACATTTCAGTAATAACGACAGACTAATTACCTCAGACAAACACAGCACATTCAAACACTGCAATGCTTTTACTTTTGTCCATAAATTTGCATCGGAGCTGCAGCAATGATTTGTCCGTTTGTCATCCTCTGGGAAAACAGTCACCTAGTTACGAGAGATGCCATAGAAAATGGTGAAGGAAAGCATGCGCTTGTGCTTGTCACTTCAGGTCAGAATAACAACACATGGGAAAATGTGTGCCTTATAGCTGCAGTGAGGAGATTGTAAATAAAAAAAGGATGTGGCCAGAGTGGCTTTTTGGTTTCTTTTCTTGTGCATCCAACAAGATGCACAAGAAAAAGATTTTGTTCCAAGCCACTAGCGCCCATCTGAAAGATTTTTTTAGCATAGTGGGTACTTTAGTTATTCAACTTCACAATTAGTAATGTTGCAGTATGTATTTGAATAATAATAGTTGATTCCTTTACTTAAAGGTCAGATTTGATTATCATAATTTGTTTTGTTTACAGAGTTTGAGGTTTACTATATTATCATTATTGACATCTTACAGATGTTGATACCATTGCACACACTTTGTAACATTTTATTTATCAAATTTAAGAGTTTCTTTAACACTTGTGTTTAATTTGTTTTAAAGAGATCAGATATTTTTGTTTACATATTTTATTTTTGTTTTTGACTGTTAAAATTATTTGCCTTAGTAATGTTGGTAAATTAAAATAAAGTGGTTAAAAATCCAAATATTCCTAAATGTATTGTTAAAAAATATAATATAATTATCGACCGAATACCAAATGATATGAAACATAATATTGTTTTTTTTTTTGTTTTTTTTTGCAATATCGCCCAGACCTATTTAGACATACCATGTGGACACAGTTTCTCTAAATCTAAAGCTCTTTGCTCTTTCATAGGCTTATATCTACATTTCAATACAGTGTTCTACAGTAACAGTAATCGGATGAAAGGATTTTCAGGTTTACTGTAAACACCAATCACATGCAGAACGAGAAAATATTTACAATTTTTTTCCAACTACTTACACACAAAATCTTTTCATGTCACACAATTTTTAAAACCTCTCATTCAAAATGCAAAACTGCACAGCAAATTTCCAAAACCAGAAGCTATTTGTCAGCTTTGAAGTCAATTGCATATAACACTTTGGTAACACTTTATAATTGCTACACACTATGAACCATTTACTAAGCATTAGCATCTAGTGAATTCAATATTTGTTTTAGTATTAACACTACATTAATAAGCATTAGTAAGCAGTTTATAACTGCAGCTACAAAAGCTGTATTCTTGACTTACAACCACATTTATAATGTGCTTAATAATTGTACTTTTATACTTTGTTAATAATTTATTTTACATTACTAAATTAAGTATTGCATTATTTACAAACCATTTATATTTAAGAGTAGTTGGTGGTTGTTAAGATCATTCAGAATGAGTTAGTAAACGATTAACAAACTATTGAAATCAACGTTTATATATCTTATTGTTCAGGCATATAGTAATGGTTACTATGTACGTTAAAAAAATGCTTTTTAAAAAATGCAGTTCATGCAGTTTTGTGACCTAATCTAAAGTGAGGACTATTTATGCCTTATAAATCCCTTACAAATGACAATTAAAGGCTAAGTATCAAATGAACAATACATTTTTGCAATCTTATCTAAAAAGTAAAATTACTGTAAAGTTTAAACATTGCTGAATAACAGGAGTGTCGAAATACAACATAAAATTGGATAAAACAACAACAATATAGTAATTTTAACAATAAAATAGGATGCAATGTTTAAACTGTACAGTAATTTTATTTTAGTTAAGATTACAAAGATTTTAATTTTTTTATTTGATGCAGTTTCATTTGTGTCTCTTCAAACTAATAGGAATGAATAATGTTGTTTATGAACTTGTTTCCTGTTTAGAATTTAACTGAGCCTGTCATTTGTAAGGGATTTATAAAGCATAAATAGTCCTCACTTTATATTAGGTCACAAGACTGCATAAAGTTGAGTTAATAAAGCATTTATTAACATACAAATTAACTATTAGTATATGCCTGAATAATAAAAATTATAAATGTTAATTTTAATAGTTTATTAATCATTTACTAACTCATTCTGAATGATCTTAAAAAACAACTAACTATGCTTTAATAACTGGTTTGTCAATAATGCAATACTTAATTTAGTAATGAAAAATAAATCATTAACAAAGTATGAATGTTCAACTATTAAGCACATTAAAAGTGTGTTTATAAGTCAGGAATACAGCAATTGTGGCTGTAGTTAAAAGCTATTTACTAACGTTTATTAATGTAGAGTTAATGCTTAACAGATAATGAATTCACTAATTGCTAATGCTTAACAAATGGATCATAGTGCGTATTTATTATAAAGTGTTACCAACATTTTTTTTTTTCAAAACACAACTCTCTACCTAAAATACAAAAGTCTAAAATGAAGCTATTTGCTTTCCTTTTCTAAACACAACCAATCAATATGCTACACTTATTTACCCGGTCACACATAAACACTAAATAATGATCACCAAATAATCACTGCTTTACTATACAGGGCTATAAGTAGGTCAAAGGTGACGGGACACTGGTCTGTTCTGGTCCAAAACTGGTTTGCCACTTATCCACAACTTGTAGTTTTGTACCGCATATTCATCTTTTCTAAATCCTAAATTCCTCTAGAAAAAAAAAACAGAGGAATTCTTCTCAGGCTGGTGCTGTCAAGTGTATAATGGCCAACCCTATGCCCACATGACAAGCAATGGACACTAGTCCTCCATGACCCTCCACACACAATTGCATTGAATTCTGAGTTCAAGGTTGAGAAATAGCTTGAAATAAATTTACAGATTTGGCATGATGTCTCGGGAGAGAACCCTGAGCTTGAAGATACTTGAACCCAGGGCTCCCACCTGGTCATGTAGCATGACAGGGGGTTTGAGATCAGATAAGTCTCGAGAGCTCCCCCTGGTAAAGGAGGAAAGAGGAAGATGGGGTGGATGTTTTTTTTTTTTTTTACAAAGATAAGGATGGTAGGATTAACTTATTGACTAGAATCCATCTGATTGGTCTAGCAGTGATATCTGATTGAACTATAGCAATTATTATTGATGTGATGCAAGCCGCGATCAATCATATCACTTGCTTCTCTTGAAATTAGTTTATAAAACTTCATTTTGAGTGATAGGTTTCAGAAATTGTGTGACATGAAAAGATTTTGTAAGCAGTTAGAAAAAAAAGTCGTTTTGTTTAGTCTTTCTTTTGTATTTACCCTGGAAATTTGTAACATCTCTTTGACAATTACTTTTTATCTTGTAATGTACAAAATGTATGCAAAAATAGGTGCAAAAGTGTACATAAAGGAGCTCAAAAAAAGAGCTACAAGTTTTGAAAGGTGTGTGCATAAACATAAAATCGAAAGACGAAACAAAACGACTTTTTTTTCTAACTGCTTACAA
>CAIGQZ010001492.1:5591877-5604336 GCA_903798205.1 Danio tinwini | reverse complement strand
TAATGGTTCTTGGCAATTTAAGATAAATGTTCGTTTTTAAGATGTTAGTTAGGGTTAGTTTGAATGCAGTGCTTCATTTTGCTAGAGATGCGAGGCATTTTGCATCTTAAATGTGCTGTGCAGTTATTGCATGTGTGTGTAATTTAAAAAAGATATACATTTTTGAAAATGTGTAAGCAGTTGTTTTGTAATAGTTGTTTTAGTTGTTTGTTTTTGTAAGCGTGTATGTCTGGATATGTGACATTCTGCACATTGTTTGTGTGTTTTGTTGTGTATGTAATGTTTTAAGAAATAGAGTTTTAAAACTGTGGATAATAACAAATGTTAAATTAACTCAGGAAAAAAGAAAATAGAATTCTGCATTTGTAATATTAGACTCTCGCCTTTAAATGTGTTTAAGTAGCCCTGAGTGTGTATCTAAGAATTTGAATATACATAATTTAACTGGGCATCAAATACTCCAAAGACATTTTCATGAACATTTTTAGCTACAAAAAAAAAAACCCTCTCTGTTGTATTGTTTTACCACTTCTTCCTACAATTATTAGGTTATATCTTGCAAGAGAAACATGCGTCAGTGTCCAAGCAGATTTGCTATAAAAGGCATAAGACAGAATATAATATGTGGCAAATAGAGTTATGTGCTGGAATAAAAAAATCATTCTTTTACATCTAATAAAACAGTGCTACAGTCATACCTCACTTGAAATGATTCTGCTATTAAAATTCCCCATTGTTCTATTGTTCGGAGTAGCTTGCGGCAGAATGAATCGTTTGAATAAAAAGGAGGGAAAATGATTGTTGGTGCCATAGATACTTGAAATTACAAATGAATAAATGATAGCATGCAGCATAAGGACCCAGTGTACAGTCAGATATTATTATTGGCTCCATCCCACATAAATAATTTGCCCATTTCTTTGCTTTGCTTGCTCATTAGTTCTCATCACAGATGGGCATTTTATTTTCAGGCTCTGTTACAAGGCAAGCGATTTTATCTTTTACCCACACTCATGTCATTCCAAACCTCTTTGACTTAGTTTTTTCCTCTGGAAAACACAAAAGGATAATTTTATCAGGATGTTCCACTTGTTTTTTCCATACAATGAAGGCAAACAGTGATTTCACAAAGTGATTACATATAATAGTTGAGTTGTTTCCAAAGCAATTTCTATTTACTCCTTTGCTGTCACAAATTTTTTTTTCTCATTTAACTCATTTTTGATCATCAAAATGCTACTATTTGCCCAGGGAAAACATCTATGGCTTCAAATGACTTATATCATGACTTATATCATTTTAATGTATGCAGAGCTTTCAATACTCAAATTATTTCCCATCTTCACTTAATAACACTACCTGCTTCACTTTTATTCAGTTAAAGAAATACTTCACCCCCCAAAAATAAAAAAAAAATTCTGTTAATTTACTCACTAGCAGGCCATCCAAGATGTAGGTAACTTTATACTTGTCCAGAAACTTGTCCTCGGAGATAACATTAAGCTCAAAAGGCCAGCATTTTAGGGAAAATAAAAACTAAATCTTTTTAGCTCACACTTATTGCCATTGTTTTTTTGACATGGTGATAAGCAGAGTAAATGTGCAAAATCTCTCCCTAGCATTCCAAGTGGGAACTTTGATGTCAAAATGACATCAAATTGACATAGTCAAAACCTTGATGTCTATTTGACGTCCACACATTGATGTGCTTTTGACCACCAAAATAGCAACACAAAAATAATTATATTATCCAAAATGATTTAATAATCTGGGCGATGCAGTGGCATAGTAGCTGTCACCTTACAGCAAAAAGGTTGCTGGTTCGAGCCTCGGCTGGGTCAGTTGGTGCGTTTCTGTGTGAAGTTTGCATGTTCTCCCTGCAATCGCGTGGATTTCCTCCGGGTGCTCCGATTTCCCCCACAGTCCAAAGACATGCAGTACAGGTGAATTAAGCTAAGTTGTCCATAGCATGTGAGTGTAAATGAGTGTGTATGGATGTTTCCAAGAGATGGGTTGCAGCTGGAAGGGCATCCGCTGTGTAAAAACATGTGCTGGATAAGTTGGCGGTTCATTCTGCTGTGGCGACCCCAGATTAATAAAGTGACTAAGCCGAAAAGAAAATTAATGAATTAATGATTTATTAATCTGAAAATTTCACTTCAATATCCCTATGTAAACTACCTTGATATCAAAACAACACCAAATTGACATCTAATATTTGATGCCAATGTTAGATATCAATTTGATGTTGTTTTGACATAAATTGTCAACTGACATTAAATCAATTAGCATTTTGATGTGTTTTTTTTAAGAAATTTTAACATCAAGATGCCTGCTGGGTTAGATGGCACCTAATAAACAACAGGAATACCCTGGTACAATACATCATTTTTTCATTTTAATGTATGCAGAGCTTTGAATAATCCAATTAGTTTTTGTGGCAATCACAATACCTGATTCACTATTATTCAGCTAAAGGAATACTTCACTCGCCAGCAGGCAATTCAAGATGTAGGTGACTTTTTATGCCACCTACTGAACTTTGAAAACTATTTTTAGCTGAAACTTTTGTCCTCAGAGATACCATTAGGCACAAAAGTCCAGCACTTTAAGAAAACTAAAAACAAAACACATCAGGTAAAAAAAGTGAATAAATTAACAAAAAAAAATTCCATTTTGTTCAACCTTCTGCAATACTGCAATACTAAAAAATTCATCTTTAAAATCACCGGATAAATATTAAATTAAATTATAAATATAAATTGTTTTATTGTGCAAAAACATTTCTCAATTTAACAATTTGTACTGTATTTTTGATTAAATAAATGCAGCCTATTTTAGCTTATTTTAAAACATAAAAAAATCTTACTGATCTCAAACTCTTGATCGGTAGTGTATATTTCTAATGTCTTGCACAGACCAGTAATTTCGCTTGATAAGACCTCAATGCATTGCCATGGACATTACTTTGTTTTGACCGTCAAAGTGCCCATGTCAAATTGAGTAGCTTTATATGATTCTCCAGGTACCACAGCTTCAGCTAAACATCTTTTAAAATATTCTTCTAAGGAAAACCTACATCTTGGATTTGAGTGAGTAAATTAACAGCATATGTCAATTTCTGGGTGAACAACCCCTTTTAATATTTCATAATTTTTTTGTGAGAATTTATGTGAGAAATTATCTGGAAATATTTATTCATTATTTACTAATTATCATTATCATCTCTTCCACAGCTCTCCAATTTCACCCAAAATCTGCATTCTAATAAATGTGGAATATCCAGACATGTCACGCCAGGTTTGACACCAGTGATGACAAACAATTCTTAATATGCACATATTCAAACTGCACAGAAATGAAAACCAAAGAGCTTTAATTGAAGAATAGGAGTTTGGAAAGACGTGAGGATGATCGTAAACTCTAGCTATTTCTTTAAGAACATAATAACGGGGGGATGTATAATAATTTAAAAAAAAAGGGGGGGGGGGATAAATCTTGCATAAAAAAATTATTTCTCACACACTCTACTCTTATTTATTGTCAACACTCTTCAAGAGCAGCGAGCGTCTGTCACTTTAATTTTATGCCCTTAATAAAAAAAGCACATAATCTCGGTGGAGAAACTCCAGCTCTTTTGTAACTCAGTTACTGGAGCAGAAACTAATTAATTGTATCATTAACATCTGCCTTGTAATTAAGAAGTGGTGCTGAATGTCTTGGTTGTTGGGTCTCCAGTGGTGCACAGCATGAGTTGATGAAGCTGCAATACGGAAAGCGGGGGGAGGCTCATAACAGACATCCCAGATCCACGAGGGCTGTTCTCTAAGCTCTCTATCCCATCAGCCTGTCATCACAATGTGAGGTGTTGCATTAAGCTGTATTATTAGTTTCTCGGTTAACAAGTGGGTCCACCAAAACAGAGATATGGTCTCTTGCGAGCTGTCCTTTTTGTACCAAATTATATTGGTACACCGGTGGGTCACAAAGCCCAGGTATTGGGCGCGTTATTTGTTTGCTTATTTTGTCCTGGTGCCTGTGGAATAGAATAAAACAACAACCTGACCCCACGACATCGCTGAGCGTTTCCTTGTCCAGGGAGTTAATTAGTTCCCCTATCTGGACCTGCCAGAAAGGTACTAGCAGGGTGTCTAGAGACAAGCTTGTCTGAAATGGCAGTATTGCACGCAGGGTCATTGATCAAAAAAGTCAGCATGGTAGCATACATAATTCACAGCTTTAGTGTCTGACTTGATGGTTAATATTCATGTCAAGGATGCAAGCAAGGAACAAGAATGTTTGGACCAATATATTTAAACAATACTAAGAAAATGACAGCAGTGAAAGGTGCAAAAATAAAAGTTTGGATATTTGACAGGGTTCTCTTTTGTTGTTGTTGTTTTTTGCTTAGGGCTAAGAAGAAGTTTTACATACGTCTGTAATTGTAAACTGTTTGTGAACATTATCCACAATACTGAGTCCAATGTGGTAAGCTATTTTGAGCAATTTATTCTTCATATCAACACTTTTCACGTCAATTTTCAATAGTTAAAATGTTACTGTAAGTCTTGATATCAGGAATTGAATTTCAACTAGTAAAGAATGTAATTTTTAATATCTGTTATAGTATTCATCCATTCATTCATTCATTCATTAATTCACTTAAATAGCTCTATTTGGAAAGTCATTGATTTAGATTTATCAAGATGATTTTGTAGGGCACTGAAATATAAATATATGTTCATGTATGTTAATATATACATTACATATAATAAACAAACTACAGTCATTAATAAACACAATGGAGCAAATATTAAAGTGAAATAAACAGTGCTTTATGGTTTTGAAATTGAATATGGTTATGAAATTGAATAATCAAATGTAAAATAACATTGCATAGTCTTCATCATATAAATTACTCAATAAAATTAATCGTTATTATAGTCCCAGTACTGTGTTGCGGATGGAAGGGCATCCACACTGCGTGAAAGATATACTGGAATAGTTGGTGGTCCATTCCGCTGTGGCGACCCCTGATAAATCAGAGACTAAGTTGAAGGAAAATAAAACAATGAATCTCTATTAATCTTCTTTATGAACAATTAAAATTATTTAAACTCACTTAAAATGTACACAAAGCTACAGGCCTTAAAACACTTTGCAGATGATAAACTTTCACTCTATTATGATTAAATTTCACAGTGTCTCCACAAAACTCATGTGTTTTGACCTGTGGTTTCTAGTCAAATATAATCCCAACTCAACATTGCATATCCTGCAATGTGACTACTGTGTTATATGAATATAATTTATAATATTACTTTAGTACTAGTAACAATCACAATCATGATATCAGAAATGAACATGGTCTAGTGACATTCACATTTTTGAACTAGTAACCACTTGATTACTGATATCAAAATTAAGGTCTTTACCAGTAAGAAATGTATTTCTAGTAGTAATTTCTAGAAGTTAGCTAGTAATTAATACATTTTTCATATCAACAATTTAGTTTCAATAACAGCCTATGGGGACATCTATGGTAACATCTAACTAGTGAAAATACAAGTACAGCTATCAAAAACAAAATTTTTTACATAATTCTTGATATCTGTTATAGTACTCATACATACATTCATATTACACTTTTTACTATTTGAAATTTTATTCCTGCATATCAAGAATTAGCATTTTAACTAGAAAATTATATTTTTGATATCAAAATTAACTAATGGAGTCCCTTATTTATCAGGGGTCACCACAGCAGAATGAACTGCCAATCTTTCCGGCATATGGCCACAACCCAGTACTGGAAAGTATGGGAAAACACCCATATATTCTCACATATACACTCATACACTATAGCGAATTTTTGTTTACCCAATTAACATAGCACATGTCTTTGGACTGTCGGGTAAACTGGAGAACATAGAGAAAATCCATGCGAACACGGGAAGAACATGCAAACTCTGCACAGAAATGCCAACTTACCCAGCTGGGACTCGAACCAGCAACCTTCTTGCTGTGAGGCGACAGTGATATCCACTGAGCCATCATGCCTATCAACAATCATGAATATGCAAATATGTTCTGCATGTTTTTCTCAATAATAAAATAAACACACAGCCAAAATGACAAACAGCAGTTAAGAAAGCACTTAGCAACACCCAGCCACAATGATATATTTGTACCAGCTATGCAGTTCGATCAGTTAATATGGTGACATTAGTGTTAAAATCAATACAAGTTCCTGCGGGGTATGACAAACTGTGAGTAATTACACTAAAAGTTATAGGAACTATAAAAATGTTTCTCCAGCTCTAAAACCATTTATGTTTACACAAGCTCTGCAGTTCACCATTACATTCAAGTCCCGTCACAACACATTTATTTATATAGCACTTAAGATAATAAAGCATCTTTTATAAAATTATAAATAAAATTAAATCCTACCAGTGTTTCCATCAATTTTCTACCATAAGGAAGCTCTCCGTTGTTCCTTTTTAACTTGTGTCTCATGACTGCAATGGACTAAACAGAAGAAGTGAGCCAGTGAAGACTGGAACAAGGTAGATCCTCAGAGCCACAGCCTCAGATCCTCTTTTCTGGAAAGTTCACTTTGGCAAGCTCTTTCAAACTCCACAAACAAACTCCAAGCTAACTTTGTTTTGGCCTGATTTTGATTGCAATGATCTCACACCAATTAGTTTTCTGATTTTTTTAAGTGGTGACACGGTGGCTCAGTGGTTATTATGATCGCCTCACAGCAACAAGGTCACTGGTTTGAGTCCAGTTGGCGTTTCTGTGTGGAGTTTGCATGTTCTCCCCGTGTTTGTGTGGGTTTCCTCCGAGTGCTCCAGTTTCCCCCATAGTTCAAAAGCATGCGCTAAAGGTGAGTTGAATAAACTAAATTAGTCGTAGTGTATAGGTATGTGTGTGAATGAGTGTGTATGGATGTTTCCCAGTACTGGGTTGCAGCTGTAATGGCGTTGTGAAACATATGCTGGTTAATTTAGCAGTTCGCTGTGGCCAGCCCTGATGAATAAAGTGACTAAGCCGAAGGAAAATTTGTGGATTTTTTAAAAGTATATCACAACCTTTACAGTAATCCCAGCATGGTGTTATAAAATAATTTTAAAAAAGTAAACTTTTTATCCAAGAATTTGGCAAAGATATGAAATATGGCAAAGACAGTAGCTTTTTTTCAAAGTGAAGTGCCTAAAAAGGAGAGGTCTGAGTACAGAACCCTGGGGAACACCTTGAATGAGAAGAGCTTTGGAAATTTCAAATACTATAGATTTTTATTTTATTTTTTTGTCACTGAGGAAGAAAGAGATCTATATCAATGACAATACAATCTGAAAGTCATGAAAGAATTGTACTGGGATAAATAGTATTAAATGCAATGATAAAAACCAGTAAAACCAGTATGTTAAAGAAACCTTAGTTGGTAGAAAAAGAAAATGAAGACACATATAGAAATAGTGAATAAATGATGAAACATATTATTTTATCAAACTAGAAAAAAAGCAGGGACGAAGGTACCGTTTTTCATAAAATATAAAATTTTAAAAGATTATGTTTTAGCAGAAACATCTTTTTTTTTCACTCACAAGAGTCTATCGAAATCAGGTCTTATATTTAATCAATCTAGAACAGGGACGTTCGAACTCAGTCATTGAGGGCCAGTGTCCTGCAGATTTTAGCCTCAACTTGCCTTAACACACCTACATGGATGTTTCCAGAAAGCCAAGTAGGAGCTTGATTAGTTAGCCTAGGTATGTCTGATTGGGGTTGGAACTAAACTTTGCAGGACACTGGCCCTCCAAGACTGAGTTTGGGCACCCCTGATGTAGAACAATGCCAATATGACTTCACTTTAAACAGAAGTTGCACATTGTTACTTTTGACCCTGTCAGCAGGGACGGAAATAACCAACGTAATCTTACAGGAATTCGTAACTTTTTGATTTAGTGGCTAATTCGTATGAATTCGTACGATCTAATTCGTACAAATTAGTACGATTTGCTCATCACCCAATAAATGTTGGGGTTAGGGGTGGGGTTAGGTGCCATGCCTCCTTTTTAAAATCATACATTTTCGTACTAAACTGACAAAATGTAAAATACTTACATTTCCTCGTGAGATCAAGCTGAAATAACACATGGGTGGGTTAAAAGTAACAACAGATTTACTGGCTTAATCTTGTTTATTTTAACTATATCTGACTATGGCATTTTTAATGTTAACTGCAAACATATTTTGTCCTTTATTTTTGCCCAAAAAATTTAAAATAAACAGCATTTTCACTTTAAATTTCAGTTCCATCAAATGTTTCAAAAGCAATCCAACAATGCAAAATGTTAAAAAATTCAATTTTTTTGAATATTTTTAATTATTATTGGCATTATGCATTCATTTTTATAAAACTTATGAATAAAAACACTGAAAACTCTAATGTGGAAGCACAAAATAAGGTATGAATATTAGCAGTGGGACATAAATAACAGTGTTACTTTCATCCCCACAGGAACTCTTGCCATTTTAACCTAAATTACTTTTGATTAGTGTGACACGTGAAAAGGGAAACACAACTTGTAATAAGGAAAAAAGAAACACCATAATAATTTACTTTTTACACTTAAAAACAAAAATTTGGAGTTAACTGAGGGACACGGAGCCGAAATCACATGATATTTGGCAGCTCTATCAAGGTTAGCATCCTAAATTTGCTGTTATAGCCTGGAAAGCAAATGTTGTCAGGGCTTTGAGAAAACCACTTTGTTACTTTTGTCCCCGCTCACCCCTATTGTGATTTTTGACTGGGTGTTAACCTCTTTTACAGAATCTTTAATACAGAAGGAAAGTTGAGAATCATTTAATTGAATATTAAAAGCTTAATCTGGCTCCCAGAAATACAAAATCAAGCCAAAAGCTTGAAAACAAACGAGAACACAATTAAACTGTTTTGCTTTCCAAGGAAGCAGCTTATGTCATTACTTAAAGAATAAACAAACTGGCTATAGAGAGAGGGAAAGCTAAATACAGGGACACTAGTCAGCACTTATGCTTCAAGAAAGAACATGATGTGACTGAATGTGAGAAATTGCTAGTTTCTAATGTTTCATTCATACCGTATACACTAAATACCATTGATGAAAACGCACCAGGTGGCTCCCATTTGGGAAATGTCCCAGGTGATAAAGTGGAATCTGGCAAGGCTAAAAATTGCATTGCATTATTTTAGTGCCTCCGTTACTCAAAGCTGACAGGCAAAAAGTCGCTGCTAATCGACAGTCTGATTACTTTAACAATTAGAACAGTGACTAAAGAGTTTTCATGAGTCATTTAACAGCCGTTTCACACACTGCAACGAAACAAAAGACATTAAAAACTGGTGCCTCTGCAAATTTTGCACAAGTAAAAAGAACAGAAACAAATGAGTTTTTGTGACTTCTAAAAGATTTCAGGATAATGCAATTCTCACATACTTGCACTGATAATATGATTGGTGCTTTGTGAGATAGCAAGTTCTTCTCTGTATTTTTTCATCTTGTTGTATATCTTGTCTTCCTTTCTTTGGCACTTTCTCTGAAGGGTATTCCTGCATCTGTTGGAATCTGCTTCAACCATCATAAAATGTTTATTACTGATTGAAAGAGGTAAAAGCTAGTTATATTTAAATTTTGCACATGCAATTATTTATTCATTATTTCATGTTTACAACTTTACTGAAAAAATACTGAATTATGTATTTGTGCAAGCATACAGAAAATGTCTAAATGATGCAACTTGTTGCAATTTTTTTTAAAATTGACTAAACAAACACAAAAAAAAAACTGTTAAAAAAAGAAGTTGACTCAACTTAACTTTGAGGCAGCCAGTTTCAGGACATTTTTCAGTTTACTCAACTTCAATAGCAGTATTTGGGTTGAAAGTTAAGTCAACTCAACTGAATCAACTTTTTTTTACAGTGTGTGTATAAAGGAGTGAAGTAATGTTTATTCATAATAAGCATATGCAAATATATATGTATAAATATAAATATACTGCAGATATAAAAACTGCATAGACAGATTATTAAAATAACGGTCGAGGAACAGAGTCCTGAGAGCAAGACTACAGTAGAAAGAAAAAAATACAACAACTGAAGCATTTTTGGCCTTCATTAATAGCACATTCTACAAATATGCCATTACATTAATATTTAAAATACTGTTTTCATGATGTTTCAACTTTAATTTAGTCAATTTGACAACATGCATGTGCTTACAAATGTTAATGTTGCTTTATAATGATGAAAAACCTCTATGGTTAATTAGCCTCTATGGTTTTTGTGTTCAAATAAATTATAATGATTAATAATGCTTTTATGACAATGCAATTAAAAACTGCACCATTATTATTCCATACAGTATTACTTTAGTCATTGCATCTATTTAATTAACTCTGTAAACTAGACTAACACATTTTCAATTTACTAGAACTTCTATGTTAAGCTGCTTTGACACAATTTGCATCGTAAAAGCGCAATAGAAATAAACATGAATTGAATTGAATAATCATATTTGTTTAATAATGTTAGATAGAATAATGAATAAATGTGATTATATTGATGACAAAGAACAAGCTGGAATTTGTGCATTTAATGTGTCCAAATTAAAATGTATAAATAAAAATAAGGGTTAACTAAAGCGCACTTTAGTGTATACATGAAAATCGCTACCCAGCTCTATAGTAACACAACTAAACGAAAAAAATAAATGTACTGCAACAGAAAAAAGGAATGAGTGCAACTTCTCTGGTCACCTAAGATAGATTTCTCTATTCAGTCTCTCTGTTCATCCTCAACCACAGCAAACAAGGTCTCTTTTTGCTCTGCCCAATCAATACTTACTCTGGCTAACACATATCTCACTGCCATCTACCCATACAATTCACCTTGCAAGGGAAGCCAGTGGAAGAAAGACTACTTTAAAGCTTTTATTTTGCATTATTGGGCCACGTCTGCACAGCAAATGGATTTAGGTCAATCCACAATTGTGAAATAACATTTCAGCCTTTCGTCCTTACAACACTAGCATTGTCAGTGACCTAAAACAAACTTTGTGCATGACAAATGCATTACATAGTGGAAATATTTTGTCGTTAGATGTGTAGCCATGTGAAAACAATCAAATCAATGTATAATTTAACCAAAAGAAAGCAGAAATCTGTGCGCAACAATCAGTAACAATAACAAAAGTGTATTACAGAGCTGTGTTTGTTTTGTTTATTATCAATATTATAACAAATCCTAACAATGATACAATGTTGTATTAATTTTCGGAAGTGTATTCAATATATGTGTGTGTGTGTGTGTATGTGTGTGTGTGTGTGTGTCTTTGTTTTCATCTGTACTGAACACTCTGAAGAAGGACTACATGCTCTCTACATTCTTCTGTGATTTTAATGAATCCTCTGGTTCTGTCTCTGCATGCTACCAGCATCACATTTAGATGTTGCATACTTGAAATGACACGCATATGGATGCGAAACGTTTTGAACCTGCAAAAGAAAAGAAAAAAATGTCCTGTAGACATGGCCTTAGTATCACCAAATTAATTTATGATTATAGAATAATGATTATTTTCCATCTATAATTAATAAGACAGACTCTTGATACTGACTCATTGATGTTGCACATTTTATCGTATGTTGCTGATGTTTATCAGATAAAAACAACTATACATGACGTACCTTGAACTGTTAATAAAAGCAATGTTAATAGTGACACACACACTTTACCATTGTACATTCATTTTTCCATTAATTTAGAGGCTAAAATAGGCATGTAACGTGTAGTAGGCCTACTGTGGGTGGCCAAGAGGCAATCAAGATGAATCAGTTACTTTAGCTTCAAATCATTTCGCTATTTCTGTCACAGTTAGAATCTTTTGCCTCCCGCAGTTCAATGAAAGACACAGAAATATGAGCACTGAAATTAACTCTCACAAGAAGTCTTTGAATAAAATATTTAAATATATTCACAAAGAACATCCAAAAGGTTGATTCTGTGTATATTGGGGAAACATTACATGTTTCAAGAGTTCCCACTTAGATACGCTTAGCATTTAAGCAGGTTTGGCATGCTGTCCAGGGAGAGAACCCTGAGCTCGGAGATACTTGAGCTCAAGGCTCCCGCCCGGTCAATAAGCATATCAGGGGATCCGAGATCAGGTAGGTCTCGAGAGCTCCCCAAAATGCCATTAACTCGGGACAGCAGCCGCGTATTTCGAAGAATCTCCCCCAAAAAGCTAGAAAGTTTACACTATATCCGGCTGCTGAATATAGAGATTTAGGAAAGGAAGAAAGAATAGGGAGCTCCTGCGGGAGCAAAGGCTGAAACAAATTCCTGCGGGAGCCCGAGCAGGGGAGGGGGGGTGAAGGGGGCCAAAAGGGGTGGGTGGGGTTGACTCG
>CAIGQZ010001492.1:5555877-5571877 GCA_903798205.1 Danio tinwini | reverse complement strand
TATATATATATATATATATATATATATATATATATATATTTTGCAAAAAAAATAATAAATTTCTAAAAAGTAAGTGTAATAAGTTTTCTGTGCTGGAAATTAAATGCTGAAAAACTATAGAAATGTAATATTAATTTAACTAGAATTGTATGTATACTAAATATACAATTATATATTATTTACTATGTTTATTTATTTATTTATTTCATAATTTACCTTATCAGAAATGGTATGCATAAATATTAAATGAATCCAGAGTAGTACCAACTTCATTAGACCAACTTACTGTAATACATGATAGTTCACAATTTTATAATAGATTTTCTAGGTTCAAGGCTATGTGATAGCTTTATTTGATGAACAAACTTAACACTTCCTATCTATCAATTGTTTCCCATTTTAATAATAGTTAAAGAAGCTGGATTGACTTGCCTAATCACACAGACAGTATTCACTTCACTCTCGAAGACTATGCGACAGCCCTGTCTGCCATTCTGAGGGCTCGTTCATTAGTGATTTTAATTATGCTAAACCTCCAGGTGGATTAAATCTACTCTCTAAAAGCATTACAAGCTTGCTCATTTAGTTTTTGATCATTAAAATGGTGTTGTGCACCCGCTCCCAAGGCAGCTGCACCCTTCGCTTCTCAGCCAAGTAGCATCTAATATTTTCCTTGTCTAAAATTTTCTCCAGCTAATCAGATATAGTACAAGTTGTTCTCAATCTCAACGTGCAGCCGTAAATGAGAATATGCGGGTGAATATGCTTGTGGTAATGAAACACTGCATGTCATTGAAAGCCGATATATGCAAATCTAATTATGAGAGATTTTGGAAGCTGCTTTTGTTAACTTCTCGTCTAGCATATCGCTAGAGACTCGGGTGTAGACATGAAAAGAGGTATCTTAAAATAAATAAATAAATAAATAAATAAGCAAAATTGGAGTAGCTGACAGCCGTATTGTCTCTTTTACAGGCTAAACAATTTGCTGAACCTGAATGGGCAGACAGCACGTCTTTCTCAGATTGGTGGAGCTAAAATTCTTCCCTTGAAAGAACAGGGCTCTTTATTGTCTGCGTTTCTCAAAAGCCTTTCAAATGAAAAGATATCAGGCATGCGGCATTATTAGAGGTTTGAAAAGGCCAGCAGGGTTTATCATAATGCTGTGTCCTAACTAAGCTTCTAGCAAGTAATTTATGTCGCTATCAGAAGCAGTCAGAAGATATTTGATGTGTAACAAATGAATGCGAGGAGAAAGATTCAGCACAGGAAATAGTAAATCAGAAGTTTAAACTGACAAGGCTTTGAAACAAGCACTTTTTTTTTTTGGTTTGTTGTTTCTGAAGTACATGCATGAGGCACAAGCTGTAAAGGCGCCACCATTTTCTGGAAAGGTGGAGGGAAGCAACAGCTCATTTGCTTTTAAAGAGACTCAAACTAAAACATTGTTTTTTCTTCCGAATGTTTGCTCATCTCCAGAATTTGGTTTAATAAAACCTCACTTTAATTACCACACACTGATTTTATGAAGTCACATTGTATCATCCAAGATGATCAATGCATGAATCTCCTCCAGAATGACTATAGGTGTTCTTGTGTCATCAGTAAGAGTGCCTATATTTTGTTGTTACTGGAGAATCTAAGGCAAATCTGTAAAGGCACCGCCTTTTTCTGAAAAGAGGAGGAGAGTAGCAGCTCATTTGCATTTAAAGATACGCACAGTAAAAGTGTCTCATTTTGTTTACATACAATACAATAAAGGGTCCATGAGGTACTTTTAGCTGAAATTTTATATGGACATTTTGATAAACAATTCCTACACAAACTAACCTTGAAAACATATAGTATAATAGTGACAGTTTACTTAAAGAGGTTGTTCATAAGTCTGTCAGGACGCCTTTGTAATCATGACATGAGGGAGATTTTATTTGTACTTATGATAACTGTCATTAAGTGTCAATCACTCAGTTATATCATCTTAAATGCAAGGATGACATTGTATGAGATGTCATTATAACAACTTTACATTAATAAGACAATATAACTTGTCATTACAATTGTCATGGATATTTTTCTGATAACTTTTTTCATTTCTCTGTGTATGTGTCAATACTCTGTCAAATAATTTTATAACTGTCCCATTATTATTCAAATACTTTTAATGGCATTTATTGACAAAATGATTTTTTTACCACTGTAGTTGGGGTCAAGAAAATACTAATGATGTTATAAACCTCATGACACGACTGTAAAGACCTCATGGCAATTATGTTTAGGACATATTTATGTTGATAATGTCAAATTGACATGAAAAAGACAGGTTATGATGCATTTGTTTATATGAAGTTATCATAAATTGACATCTAAACAAATTACATATTTCAAATGACATAACTGAGCAAATAACACTTAATGGAAGTTGTCAAAAGCATGCATAAAATCTACTTTATATTCTAGACATGTGTCATGTCATAATTATAAAGTTTCCATGATATTGTTTCAGGAAGACCCCATTTAAGTACATTGTTACCACACACTAATCTCAAACTTCATTTTATGAGCACTTTAATTGCTATAATGGGTGGACATACAGTAGCAGACATAAACAATACTAATCAAAAGTTTGGGGTCAGTATTATTTTTGTTTTGTTTTATTATTTCATTAGCAACAATGATTTGAGTTGATCAAAAACCATATAGGTCATGAAAAAAATGAAGACATGAAAACAAATGAAGTCATTTGAATGTGTCACAAAACGTTTCATGTTTTATCCATTTAATGTTTTATGTTTTTTAAGAATAACTTGTTTTATGTTTTTTTGAATAATTGGATGGATCATGTGACATTGAAGACTAAAATAAAGACTGGATTTAATATTCAATTTTGATAATAATACAACAGAAAACCATTATTTTAAAGCACAATAATTCTTCACAATATTACTTCTTACACTATTTACAGTATAGACCAAGGGTGCCCAAACTTTTTTGTATGAAGGGCCAAAAACCAAATATCATTGATAGCCGTGGGCCGAAGATAAATGCACCAAACTATTTTACATTAAATTTGCCATGGTAATTTCCTAATTTATTTCCTAATAATAAAAAAGAAAAAGAAAACATTAGTATGAACTGCATTAACTAATTCAGCATAACTTTTTAAATTATTACTTATTTCAATAAACCATAATCACATTTGTAACATAGTGATGTTCAACGCTGAATACACTAGTCAAACAAAATCTGCCTTTGTCTTGATTTGCTTACCTATAACTGTTGGGTGATGGTATGTACAGTTAAACTAAGTCCAGCCTGATCTCACGAGGAAACTTAAATATTTTAAGTTTTTTTCAGTTTAGTGGCTAATTTGTATGAATTTGTACGAGTTCATTCATAGGAAAATTTGCGGTTTTGAAAAGGAGGCATAACACCAACCCCTCCCCTAAACCCAATCGTCATTGGGCAACATTGGCTCATTCTGAAAATGTAGCCCTATATACATCTGGAGATTGCGAATTATGTAGCCAGAAGTACGTAGGGCTGCATTTTGTCTTTAAAACGAACAATACAGGGCGCTATGACACTGCTCCTTTTTGCGCTTACCAGCTGACCATTTACCTCCATATGAATGGCTTTTCCGCTGTTACCAGTTTGTCTTGTGGCTTGCTATGTACATCAGCGGATTTGAGACGCAGGGAGGAGTTGACCACGATGACAGGGTTTGAGCCAATTGAAGAACAGTTCCAGAAAGCAGGCAAGACAAAAACAAAAGCCAAACAATTAAATAAACAAATAAATAACAGGGTGGGAATATGATAAAATCTGAAAACGTGGTAAAAATCAGGGGAATTTTCTTTTTCTGGATTGCTTTTGAAAACACTGTCAGTTGGGTTTAGGGAAATTGATGGATGGGTCAATCAGTGCTTTTGAAAAGACTATTGGTTGGGTTTAGAGAAGGAGGAGAGTGGGTTAGTTAATCACTAAGTCAGTCAGTCCTTCAATCAGTCAACAGTGGTGGATTTACGCAAGAGCAGGTGCGAATGGCACTCACAAGAGAAATTTGTGGTCTTTAAAAAAGTGTACACAGCAGCCTTTGGTGGATTTGCAAAAACAAAATCTGCAAAAAAGCGTACCTCCTGGGACATATTTGCAGAATATGCTCTTCAGAAATGTATATAGGGGTATGTTTTCAGAATGAGTCTGGGTTGTCAATGGGGGATAAGAAAATCGTGCACTGTAAAAAATGCTGTGTTCCACATAATTCTTTCATGTTGTCCCAACACAAATCAATTAATTTAACTTAACACTTTTAACAAATGTATGAGGATTGAACATAAAAAAAGTATGTTGTCCAAATAAAATCTCAAGAATTGTGTTGTTTCAGCTCAATTTAAATAAGCAGGGAGCTTCTTTTAAAATCATTTTAAAAACACATTACTGGCCTTAAACTTTGAACATTTTAATGGCTGAGCTCTTTCCACTTTAATCATAAAATAACTTCCAAACAGCTACTCAGAACAACTTATAAACACATAAACCCACTGAAAAATGCTGTCATGGCAACAAATTTCATACAGTCATTTCCTAAACAAGTCTGATGAATGTTTGCTCATTTCCAAAATTCAGTTTAATGATTACAAACCTCACCTTAATCACCACAGTGACTTTCCAAAGTCACATCGCAGCATCCAAGATGACCAATGCGTGACTCTCCTCCAGAATGAGGTCGGAATAATGAAATAACAAATGCCTGGCAAACATAAAACTTCCCACAGTTTCTAAAACTGCAGGTGTGCTTGCGCCATCAGTAACAGCAGACATTTTCTAAAACAAATCCTCTCTCGCTGAAGCGGCTGACCTACTGCGTCCACACGGAGGCCAAGACAGCTTCATCACTTAACTTTAAACTAACCAGTCACCAAACTATGATAAATGAAGGGAGAGAGGGTTCCGTAGCAGCTAGCAATTGGACAGTTTGGCCAATTAATCCATTAGCTAAAGTGACAGCGCAGTTTTTCTCTAACATGGTGTTGTCTGGCCCAATCCTTAAATTGAATCACACATTAGCTTTCTACAGCATGTGTCTGTAGTTTTGCCAAACTGATGGATTATTAGACAATGTGGTTTTGAATATCATTTTCTGTAGTAATGTATATGTGAATGAACTGGCTTTTTGTATGAGAAAAGCATGCAAGGCAAGACTTGATTTTGTCCATGGGGAGTTGATTGGATTGTGAAATGATTGTGGATTGCTATAGGTTGTTTGCAATCACGTGTTTATGGTGATGTGCGAAATTCAGATGGAGGTCAAAAAGTAAAAAACTGAATGAGAGACATAGAGAAAAGTCCATATTTTTGCAATTTATACCATATTTCAAAAGAGATATAAATAGAAAATAAGCACATATGCTGGACATGATCATTATATCATAAAGTGGCCAGAGTCTTCAACTGAACTAAATATATTTGCCTGCCACTGAGGTAGATACTGTATAAGCTATTATGTTAAATGAAAAATACTATAGTAAATACTATAGTGTTTGGAAGCATACTATAGATAATTACTTGAATTAAACTGTTGAGTAGTTATATTGTTGCTGTGATACAACACAATTGTAGCAATAAGCAAATTCAACAGGCTTCAGTTTTCTATGCTATAACTATACACCATCATGATGCACCACAGTTTACAGTAACATTACAGTATTTATTACAGTTTATCAGTTTACTGTGCTACATATTCTGAAGCATTCATTAATAAAGGGTTGTACACATTATACACTTGACTATAGTGTGGTTCAAAAACAAGTTTATTATGAATTACTAAAGTTTTTCCACATGTGGATATCTTCGAGATATTATAAAATAAGAGACAAAAGCATACAAAAGCATGGACGCATTGTTTACATTATTATTTATTTATTTTAGTAAGGGGGAAAGGTTTTGTTGCATGGGCTGCATTTCTTTTTTTGTTCTGTCGATGAATTTACCATCAGCAAACTTTCACCACTGCTGCGCATCTCCATGTTAACGTTAGGGTTGATTGCAAAACAAGACGGAGAATTCATTACAGTGATTACATGCAGTGTACATCATTTACGTTCTCTCAGATTTTGTATAAGTGTGTTGGTGTTTGCATCAGATTTTTATATAACACATTAACATATTTATACACATAGCTAGGTATGTATATAATCTTTATTGGTGCTGTCAAACAAATTATCACGTTTAAAAAAAAGCTTGTACGCATGGATTTATTAAAAAAAAAAAGTTTATTACATGCCGCCTTTTCTTCCGTTTTTCAGCCAGTTTCTTGAACTTTCCCCCCTTTATGAGCAAAAGTTTTGGAAGTCTATAAAAGCTGTTCGGCATTTTTTGTTTTGTTGGAATTAAACCATTATAAACAACATAAAACAGAAACATTTTGACGCTCTGATAGCTGTTCCTATATCACTTCCTGCCCTCCATCTGAGTCTCTCGCATCATCAATGACATCATGTGAAAACAACCTATTGGCGGCACAATTTTGGAAAAATCTAACATTCAGATTTTTTTTTTGTTTTTATTCTGCAATTTATATATTGCGATATGAAAACAATTTCACCAGATGACTTCACTACCTGTATTTGGAAAGAATTAATAATTTTAGATTGATGCTGATGACTGTATAGGAACTGTGCAAAATATAATAAACAATATACGAGCATAGATAAATTCAATAAAGAAAATAATACAATTTCTTATGCCTGTATTTTTTTTAAACTCTCACACAGTCACAGGCCACAAAAAATCTATGGAAAATGATGAATTGTAATCCAGACTCAACATTGTGCATGCTTGCAATGTGACTATTGCTAATGATCCCATTGTGATATGCTAAAACTATATATTGTGCATCCCTATTTGCTATTGGTCAATCTCAAACACATCATACAAAAATATGGTTGTTGCAGATGAGGAAAAAAATAATAATAATGAAATATTGTTGCATGGATAAATCAAATTTCATAAAAATATTATATTGTCGATTTTGAATCTATAATCATTTAAACATTTTTAAAAGGTACAAAATATGTAACTGAAAACAAACAAAAAACATCTTTAAATGAGACTATTCAATACAATGTTACAAGTTTTTTTTACTCCTCATGCAACTAAATTAAGCAAATCAGCAAATCCTGTAATATAATGTTTAAACATAAAATAAATTGTAATTACATGTATGTAATGACGTTCACGGCCACCTGGCCGCCGGGAAGAAGGAGGCGGAGAACCGACGCTGGTTTAAATAAATATTTATTAATAAAAGGGGACGGCAGTCTCCTCACGGAGACGGAGAAATATTTATTTAAACCAGCGTCGGTTCTCCGCCTCCTTCTTCCCGGCGGCCAGGTGACCGTGAACGCCATTACAGTGGTGCCGAAAACCCGGGAGAAGGAGGGACACGTCGTCCAGTTGCCCTCGCCGCTGAGGAGGAGGGCGAGTGTTCGGGAGTTAACCCGAGTGGGGGAGAAACCCATTCGTCTGCCAGAGTGCCGGGGCGGCCTGAGGCTGGCGAGGAAGGATCTGCCTGCTGCCGTCTCCCAGCATGGGGAGGAGCAGGGGACGCGGGGCTCCCCACCGGATGGGAAAGAGCTGAAGGGAGCCATCCCAGAAAGCCCGGGGGGAGTCGCTGCGATCTGCCATGATGCCGAAGCCTGCGTCCTCCACCGAAGCGCGAGCGGAGCAGGAGATCAGAAATGCAGCCAGCCAGTCAGGAGAACCACCGCCGGACACCAGAAGACGGACAGGTGGATAGATTCCTCCACAGGGCTCCCAGCATGTCGTCACTTCTCTCAGTTGGTTGAGGACCGAGTGGCAGCGTGTCTGGAGAACCGAACTCCAATTTTTTTTTTCCTCTCTCCCCTCTCTGTCTACTCTGTCTTTCCTCCTTTTTTCTCCATCTCCTTTTCTCTAGGCCCGTCTCATATAGGTCTCGCGGGTGCTGTGGCGCCAAATCCCCCCCGGAGTATGCACAGCCACGGGGTGCCCCAGGCCTGTGAGGGGAGATGGGGGTATGTGGCGAGGGGGCGTGGCCGAGAGCCGTGGGAGCGAAACGAGGCCCGCCACAGATGAGATGCACCTGTGGCGCGCACCTGCTTTCAATCCCACGGAAGGAGCTCTGGACTATAAGAGGAGGAACGATGGCAGAGGACAGAGAGAGAGGACCGGGCCCGGACATGTATTACTTTTGCTTTCAGTTTGACGGCAGTCTCCGTGAGAAGCTGTCGTCCGTTTGTGTTGTTTTGATTTAGACGGCAGTCTCCGTGAGGAGCTGCCGTCCCTTTTATAAATAAATATTTAAACAGCGTCGGTTCTCCACCTCCTTCTTCCCGGCGGCCAGGTGGCCGTAACTTCATTACAATGTAGTATTCCTGCTTATTTTTTTATTAGTTTTTCAAAAATATGTTTGTGTGACGCAGTGGCGCAGTAGGTAGTGCTGTCGCCTCACAGCAAGAAAGTTGCTAGTTCGAGCCTCGGCTGGGTCAGTTGGGGTTTCTTTGTGGAGTTTGCATGTTCTCCCTGCTTTCGCGTGAATTTCCTCCAGGTGCTCCGGTTTCCCCCACAGTCCAAAAACATGCAGTACAGGTGAATTGGGTAGGCTAAATTGTCCGTAGTGTATGAGTGTGAATGAGCGTGTGTGGATGTTTCCCAGAGATGGGTTGTGGCCGGAAGGGTTTCCGCTGCGTAAAAACATGCTGAATAAGTTGGCGGTTCATTCCACTGTGGTGACCCCGGATTAATAAAGGGACTAAGCCGAAAAGAAAATGAATGAATGAATGAAAAATATGTTTGTACTTTAAAAGCTAGTCCAATTAGTAAGTCATGAAACTTTTAAAGTTTAAAATCAGTTCATTAAAAATAACAGAAATGTCATATCTTTTATCTTAAATTCCATTTCATTCTTGTTATAACTAAAAGATGGAAAAAAAATATGTAATCATTCTTTAAAAGTTATTAATTATTAATATTAATTCGGGAAGCTTATTCTACAAAGCACCATAGTTATCACAATTTCTTCCATTTACTAAATGTTATAATATATTATTATGTTGGGGCAACACGGTGGCTCAGTGGTTAGCACTGTCACCTCCCAGCTAAAAGGTTGCTGTTTGAGCTGTGGCTGGGTCAGTTGGCATTTCTTTGTGGAGATTGCGGGTTCTCCCCATGTTCGCGTGGGTTTCCTTCAGGTGCGCCGGTTTCTCCAACAGTCCATGCGCTATAGGTGAATTGAATAAACTAAATTGGCTGTAATGTATAAGTGTACATGTATGGTTATTTCCCAGTGCTGGGTTGCAGCTGGGAAAGGCATGCCCTGTGTAAAACATATGCTGGATAAGTTGGCGGTTCATTGCGATGTGGCAACCCCTTATGAATAAAAGGACTTTGTTATATTATTATGTTATATTATTTCTGATAGTATGCCACAAAGGTGATTGAGATTATGGATATATCACCATGCAGTATTCACAGACACCATAACAATTTGATCATTGTTGATTCTGCGTCACAGAAAACAACGTGCCCTAATATCTGAAAAACTCCACTGTGCTTTCAGAAATATTGAAGAAATACATTCTAAGAAATAATAAAAATGCCCTCGGGGTCTTATTTTCTTTTTTTGTCAGTCTATTAAATGAAACAGGGAACATTTGTTGACGTCCATTTTGGAAAAAAATCTAACAAAACAGTACTCAAACCTCACTTTAATTTCACTTCAAGCCTTTGAAAAAAAAATAAAGAAAAAACAGCCAGTCAAACAGCACAATGCCGAGCATTTAAATCTGAGCACATCAAGAGCTGTTGCTATAGAGACGCTAAGCTTGTTTTTAGATCAGAAAGTGTGGAGGGGACAGAAGGTGAGGGTCCTACGAGTGCTGTTGAGTCTTCACACAGACTGAGCAATAATTAAACCCCCTCATTACAAAGCACCAGAGAGTCAGGTCGCTCGAGCCGCCAAGACCCTCCAGGTAATGCAGACAAATAGCGTGCAGTCAAGCGCGTATTCCTGCCATTATGACTGCGTTTCCTGAAAAATCCACACGCTGGAATCTAATCTACCACGCAGATTCATTTTTAGCTTCGTGGGACTGGCAATTTGTCACATAATTGTCAAAGTCACTTTAAATGGCAACTGAATTCATTCTAAGCATGTTAAATGATGAGTGGGCAAAGCATTTATTTAGGAAGTCTTTCAAGTTATGTTGCGTTGGCTAATTAAGAAAATTGGAGGGAGACGAGAGCGTTTATAATTTCCTGTCCCTCAAAATTAAACTACTAAAAAAACATAAATGTAAGCAGAACACTAAAGTAAGTGATGACAGGTCTGTTGGCTGCATCATGCTCACATCTTTTGAAGTGTATTTTTATTTTCAATAAATACTTATGCTGAGTTCAGACTGCATGATTTTAGCCCTGATTTTGACTCGCCTAAAGGTTTTGAAAAATTGCAGACAAATGACTGAAATCACGGGCAAATCTGTGCTCATTCATGCAAATAACAATCAGACAGTGTAAACTATTAATAACGCGATCTGAGAGAATCACAGATGAGTTGCCAACACCATGCTAGTTTGCTAGTTTGCCATGCTAAATATCTGGACCTGTCGGCAATTCAAGTCATGCCGTGTGAAATGTATTCTGGTTAAAAATAACATCTGTGATTACCTACAGCCAATGAGAGAGTAGCATCACTATGGGTATCTGCAGGCTAGCAGGAGGTTGGGGTAGAAGTTAAAAGCCCATTTTCAATTTATTTGGACCCAAGAAATGGAGGAAAAACTAGTGTAAATTTGACAGAGCACCCGTGTCTGTTTGACATGTCAACTGAGCAATACCAAAACTGGGTCGAAAAAGTTAAGGAGAAATTGTGAATTCCCTTCGAAGGCCAGATGGGCGGTATGAGTACATTTTCTACCCCACTAAAGGCTTCTTTTTCATTATGTAGTTAATAACAAAAGATAAACTACATGACCTCGCGTTGTCACTTCTCACGTGTGTTTGGTTGTAAGAGACCAAGACAAATTTGTAGACGATTCTCCTATTGTAAAGTCATGCAGTGTGAAACCCCCTGTGGTCGATCCATCTTGCAGTGTAAACAAAGCAGCAACTAAACGTTGGTCCAGATAGTCATGCAGTCTGAAAACACCTGTGACATGACTACTTTGAAAATCGTGCAGTCTGAACGTGACCGATCAGCATCAGTTGTTACTTAACAGCCATTTTGAAATCCCTCTCTCAATCAGACAATCCTCTTTATACCTGTAGTTCTGCCGAGCTTCCAGAAGACACTGTTTATGTCTACCTTAAATGCACTTTGAAATATATATATATATATATATATGACGATGAAACTTACAACTGTCACAATGATATACACAGGCCATGAATGCGAAAGACGTGAATAATGACTGCAACCACTGTCCCTCTGGCTGAAGGTAATTTGGGCAGAGGGATGAAATGAGCCTCCTTCGAGAACGGGTCCACCATGGTTAAAACCACCGTGTTGCCGTTCGAGGATGGAAGACTCGTAACGAAATCTAGCGAAATGTGGGACCAGGGTCTCGAAGGCATTGACAGTGGCTGAAGAAGTCCAGCAGGAGGGCGATTGGAAGTCTTAGAAACTGCACAAACAGAACAAGCCAAGAATCGTTGTTTAATAACAAATAAAGTGAGACTCAATCCTGGATGACATGTTACTTTGAAGGAATGTCTCCACCGGATAACGTCAGACCGAAGTTCCTCTGGCACGAATAACCGATCCAGTGGGCATCCGATCGGGGGCAATACCCCTTCCGAGGCTGCGCGAACATTCGACTCAATCTCCAATGTCATGCTGGAAACAAAAATCTTCTGAAGTACAATGGACTCGAGTGACGATTTGCGCTCCGAAAAATCAAAAAGATGGGATAACGCATCAGGTTTGATGTTCTTAGAACCTGGTCGATAGGAGATGGTAAAATTAAATCATCTACAAAATAATCCCATCGATCCTGCCTAGAGTTTAATCTTTTGGCAGATCTGATGTACTCAAGATTTTTGTGATCAGTCCAAACAATAAAAGGGACCGCTGACCCTTCTAACCAATGACGCCACTCCTCCAAAGTGAGCTTGACTGCCAACAGTTCACGATTACCATTGTCGTATTTTCTTTCTGCTAGTGACAAACGATGAGAATAAAACGCGCACAGGTGGATCTTGCCATCCGAGGAGGAGTGCTGGGACAGGATGGCTCCAAACCCAACCTCTGACGCGTCGACCTCCACCACAAACTGCTGGGAGGGATCAGGGGCTATCAGGATGGGGGCTAAAACGAAGCAACCTTTCAGTTTGAAAAATGCGCCTTCGGCTGCGCTAGACCACCTGAACGGCGTTTTGGAAGAGGTCAAGGTGGTCAGAGGTGCGGCGAGCTGGCCGAAATTGCTCATAAATTGGCGGTAGAAATTGGCAAAGCCCAGAAACCTCTGCAGGGCCTTACGGGAATCCGGAGTTGGCCAATTTAACACAGCCTGAATCTTCTCTGGATCCATGCGCATCCCCTCGACTGACATGATAGCCCTATGGCTAACTCAATGAGGTCATCTAAGGTTTTCGGTAAATCCATTGCGTAAATCTCATCCTTTATATAATCCGCTAGTCCATGAAAAAATATTTCCCACTGCTTCCACATTCCATTTACATTCGGCTGCTAGAGTACGGAAATCAATGGAGAATTCAGCTACACTCAGATTGTTCTGTCGAAGTTCAGCAAGCCTCCGCGCTGCCTCTCTGCCTGAAACTGCTCAATCAAAAAGTTTTTAGTTCATCAGAAAATGTCTTAAAAGAAGTGCAGCAAGGAAGTTTTCACTCCCAGACTGTAGTACCCCAAAGAGCTGCCTTTCCAGTCAGTAGGTTGATAACAAATGCCACCTTACTCTCCTTGGTGGGAAAAGATGAGGGTTGTAATGTAATTTATAGTGAACATTTGGCTAAAAATGGTCTGCATAAATGAGGCTCACCCGAGTAACATGCTGGTGGTGGAAGTCACGGTTCAGTGGAGCGATGATTCTCCTCTAGTGCAGGACTTGTGGGTGGCATGGTGGGAGGAGCTTGTGAAATAGCCGCGGAACTCAGTCCAGAGCTCAGTCTTTGTACCTGAGAGGTGAGCTCGGAAACTTGGTTAACCAATGCCTGGATGGCCTGACTGGTGATCATCATTTGCTTGTCCTGTTGGTCCATATAACACACTCTGGATCTCTGAGACACTTGCTGGGTCCATCTTGGTCAGTTCGTTTTGTCACAATGATATATACAGGAGACCCAAATGCAAGTGAATGCAAGATGATTTATTAGAAGGAATAACAAGAGTCACAACTGGTATAGATCTCACCAGATATAGTGTGGAGCAATGGTGCTTCTCTTAGAGAAAACGACACGCTAAACAGTGGTAATAGTTCTTCAATGAGACAGATCCAGGAAGATCTCTCATAGATTCAGCCACACAAAACAGCGGTAGCAGTTCTTCGATGAGACAGATCCAGGGAGATCTCTCAAAAGTTCAACAACACCAAACAGCGGTAACAGTTCTTAGTATAAGAAGCAAGTGGCACTGAAATAATCCAAAAGCAACAGTCTCTATGAGGATTCGCCACCAGCGGAATCAGCGAGAGCTGCCTAACAGAAAACAGGACACAGATGTGAGCACAACGAACTGACAACGTAAAACAGGAATGCTGAACAGATATAGGTGCATTAATGTGCTGCACCTGTGGAGTGCTAACAGCTGAGGTCACTGATAGCAGCAGAGCACGTGACCCCCCAGCTGATGACATGTAAACACAACAGACAGCCACGCGGTGAAGACACACCCACACCCACACACATACATACACACGCACACACACATACACCAGAGGAACAAACAGATCCACAACCATGACAGCAACCTAATGCCAAGTTCAGGCTGCATGATTTTCAAAGTAGTTGTGTCACAGATGTTTTCACACTGCATGACTATCTGGGCTAGTGTTCTGTCGCTGCTTTGTTTACACTGCAAGATGGATCAAGGACAGGAGGTTTCACACCTTTTTTTTTTTTTTTTTGTATGACTTTAAAATAGGAAGAATTGCCGACAACTTTGTCCCAACTACATCTCACAATCAAAAACATGTAGTATATATAAACTACATAACAAGAAAGAAGCCTTTAATGGTGTAGAAAATGTACATATTTGCTGACCTGGGTTTATAGGGAATTATTAATTTCTGCTCAACTTTTTTTTTTTCGACCCAGTTGTGGTTTTTCTCAGATGACACGTCAAACAGACACTGGTGCTCCTGCCAAATTTCTGCTAGTTTTTCCTTCACTTCTTGGGTCCAGATAAACTGCAAATAAGTACTTTTAACTTCTCCCCTAGCCTCCTGCTGACGTGCAAGTAACCACACTAGTAGATGCTGCTCTCTCATTGGCTGTAGGTGATCGCCGATGTTATTTTCAGTCAAAACTCATTTCATACGGCATGATTTGAATCGACAACAGCTCCAGATATTTAGCATGCCAAATATCTCACGGGCATCGGCGACTCATCGATTTCTTTACCGTTTATGTTTTAGATTAGTTTAGCAAATCAACAAAAGCTGCATTATTTCTATTCACTTTTGAAGGACATCTTGCAAAGTTTAAAAAAGTTTTAAAACATGTATTGCTGCTTCGTTCAGTACACCGAAAGCTGAAGGTCAAGTTAAACACAAAAAAACTAAGCCTTGGAAGAGTTTAAAAAAATAAATTAGAACCCATGTAGCAAAACCAAACATACATAAGGTCAATGACACCGTCCTTGATTTAAAGGTAAGCATATATTTTAAAACAAATAAAAAGACAAAGCATACAAATATTTCAGATTTTTCAGAGCTCAGGGAAACTGACTCAGTGTAATTTACAGTGCTTTATTGAATTGGACAAGAGCTAAAAAGCTGTTTGGCTGAGATCTGCCATTTAATTCGCTGACCATTGAAGATTTCTCTGCATAAAAAAAGAGTACTGTATTTTTCCACAAGCTTTTCCACTGCTGGACATGATCATTATTAAATAAGCTGAAATAATGCTGCCTGACAGCTTCAAAAGCACATGCACCATTGATTAACAACCTTGTATGTCTGTCTTTAAAGGTTTATAAGAAAATCTAAATAAAAATCAGTTCTCCTTGCTGCACAACTAAGAGTAGAAAGTGCAAATCAGTGACTGGTTAATGAAATGTTCCCAGATGAGCATTTCGTTAACCAAGTGTGACCATTTCAATGGATTCTGCTGTTCAGGTGAAGGTTAATAGTTTGTTCTGCCACTGAGGGAGTATGAAGGTTTTTGAAAGTGACCTTGTATCATGCTGTGATTGTGCCATCATCATTGGTTGAGTGAGAGGAAATGTAAATCTGACAGAGAGTGCTTAGGTAAGAGGTTACAGACCCAGAAGGACTCTTGAATGCTAGTATCAGAGCTTTGAGAACATCAGCATTTTCCAGGAGTCTGTTGTACAACAGCATATGTGGTTAATGTACAAGTTTCTGTGCCTGATAGATAAAGAGGGTGTTGTTATGATTGCTCTAGCTAATAAAAATAATTTTAATAATAAAATAATTCGCCAAGCTAGTTTTTAAACACAAAGAAATAGAAAGAATTAAATAAAATAAATGACCATTTGACTTCTATCTTAAAGAGGTCACAAACTGGTCACAAATCAGAATTATTAGCCCCCCTTTGAATTTTTCTTTAACCTGCTTAGAAGTGTCTTGAAAAAATATCTAGTCAAATATTATTCACTGACATCATGACAAAGATAAATCAGTTATTAAAAATGAGTTATTAACTATTATGTTTGGAAATGTGTAAAAAAAAAAACTTCGCTCTGTTAAACAGAAATTAGGGAAAAAATAAACAGGGGGCTAATAATTCTGACTTTAACAATATATATATATATATATATATA
>CAIGQZ010001492.1:5528224-5550877 GCA_903798205.1 Danio tinwini | reverse complement strand
TGTGAACGGTTATGTCGGATTTCATGTGACTTTTACATAATCTTCGAGCGACATACGTCATCATTCTGTGCTGCAAACATCATCTACACCTCTGCAGCATAGTAGAATAACACACAGGGCGATTACTTTACCACAGAAGGTTGGTTGTTCATTTTGAAAAAGATTTTAAAGGCCAAACTGGTGCTTGATAACCACTCTGGTTAACGATCGGGACACGGGATGATCGCGATGCTAAAGAGCGTCGGGGGTTTTGCAGAAAGGGGATCCATGCACAAAGGAGGGGGCACTTTCATTTTAAGAACGAACATTATCTCAAAGCGAATAAAGGGCAGGAGCTCAAGCACCCAAACCCCCCATCTGAACGTCATAAAAAATCGTAATAAAAAAAAAATTGCATACTGAAAAAACAGAAAAACCTCCAATCATAGATACATGTACAAATGTGTACATAGTCTGATCTCACCAGGAAACGTAAGTATTTTACATTTTGTCAGTTTAATGGCAAATTCGTATGAATTTGTACGAGTTGAGTCTTAAGAAAATGTACGATTTTAAAAAGGAGGCATGGCACCCAACCCCGCCCCTAAACCCAACCGTCATTAGGTGATGAGCAAATCATACTAAATGGTACGAATTAGATCGTATTCATACGAATTAGCCACTAAATCAAAAAGTTACGAATTGCTGTGAGATTGTGTTGGTACATATCTATGGCATTTGTTTCCCACAACCGTTCATACACATTAGCGTGGGAAGCCTAAAAAAAGTGTTTGTCATGATTTGAATGTTTAGGAACAATATTTATGAGACAGTTGTTCTAAATTTGCACTGGTGACTCTAGGGCTGAGTGATTTGGCCTAAAAACTAAATCTATGCTCACATATTACAAGTGTGAGATTTTTGAATAAAGGGTGCATTACTTTAAAATAATTTTCAAGAGTTCACACTTAGCTGACGATTGATAATAAAGCTTGTTTAGCATGCTGTCCTGGGAGAGCCCTGAGCTTATGAGATCCTCGAGCCCTGGACTCCCTCCTGTTTGCAGGGCGAGAGGGGAGTTTGAGCTTGATAAATCTCGATAAACTCCCTCCAGCATATTTCTAGCTAAATGATGAATATGGATGACTGAAGAGAGGTGTACTCGCTAAGACCTTGACTGTGGTATCAATTTTGTGTGTTCAATTTACTTAGGGTGTGTGCTTTTTGGACGGTGGGATGAAACCGGAGAACCTGGGGAAAACCCATGCGAGCACAGGGAGAACAAGCAAAACTCTGCACAGAAATGTCATTTGGTTTAGTAAGGATTTTAACTAGAGACATTCTTGCTGTGAGGCAACAGTGCTAATCACTGGGCCGCCATGTCGCCCATCTGGAAAGGAGGGGAAGTAGGGTGGGTGGGGGGGTTCTTCAAGACGAAGATATTGAGATAATGAAAATGGTTATTTATAATGAGTTAGGAATCATCCGATTGGATAATCAATCATGAGCTGATGCTGGAACAGCTGAGAACAATCATAAGCACGTGATCCTCTCGAAATTAGTTTATGAATAAACCTCACAAAGGAAACACACACTACCTACTGTCTATGATTATTTACTGAACATCAGCATTGAACAGCTGAAATTAAAACACACACTGCCTATGACCAACAGTCTCTTTTTTCTTATAAAGAAGTGCAGCTAAATTAGTGGCGTATATTTGAGAGCATGCAAAAAGTTTTGTGCATGAACAGAGGAAATGATTCACGAGCAAAGAGATTCGCACACTCATATTACACGAATGCACTCTCAACTTGTAATACTGCGCTCATGACATCTGTCATAAAATTAACACTACGCCATAGAGATCCAATCTGGCTGCAAAGTGCTGAACATGTTTCAGTTCAGCGGGGTCAAGTGACTTGGCAGGGAATGTAATCAAAAAAATTGACTTGGAAAAAATAGATCGATTATAGATTCCGAATGTCGATTTCGATTATGCTTCGATTACTTTTCGATTAACCGCCCAGCCCTAGGTGATTCCAAATATGAAATTTATTTAGTAGATGATGATGATGATGTCACTTTGAAAAGAAACACAAATGTCTACACACTTATTGTGGTCTGCCATTAATATTTTGGTATTTGTGCATTTTTAGTTTGCAAGGAGACACTTATTATATCATTTTAATACAAATGACACTAAAACCTGCTTCCAACAGTCTTCATTTTAGACCCCAAAACTTTAAACTTTTTAGTTGTTGCATAAATGAAAAGCCAAAAGTATTATCTTTATGTTTTCAGGTTTTAATGAAATGCCCCCTAAATCATGAAACAAAACCCTCTTTAAACGGGTAGCCAGTTATCCTATAAGAGGTTTATTATTGTTGTAAGTGTTTTTTGGGGTTTGTAAAAAAACACATTTAATACTTTTTCAACTTTTTTACTTTGTAACGGGTGCAACTTATTTATCTTTTTTTATTATTTGTTTTTTTTTTTTTTTATTTGTAGTGCTGATAATGTCGTCCTTATCCAAATATCTGCATGGTTGATATGTACTCCAGCATTGTGCCTATGTGCAATTAAAAACATTAATTTGACAGCTTCATCTGTGTTAGAGTAGATTTATGGATCTAAATGTGCCAAATTAACAGTTGTTTGACAAATGTAGCACCTCCAAGAACAATAAGTAGGCTGCGTTTTAATTTTGAAGCAGTTGTTAAAATTAGCAAAATGACTAATCTATTTAGACACATGGTTTCTTGTTTAGAGAAACACTTTCAAAGACGGCAAGCTGAGATCATTAATGCAATTTTGAACAATCTCAAACATCACAATTGTACTTTTTTTTCTTCTTTGTCTAGCTGAGCACATTTTAATGATATACTGCAGGTTTTCTTAACCTACATCTGTCTTCCAGATCAAGTTTTGACCTTAACTGTATTTTTCTGCACCCAAGCACACTTATACGTGAATATATTGCTTATATTTGCATGCCAAATAGACATATATTTGCAGTTAACAAGTAGGAAGCAGGGGAAACAGGCAGTTTAAGTCCATACTGATGGCTTTAACTGCATCTATTTGGAAGTCTGGTGACTGATCATTAAATCTAACGGCGATAAAGGCTGGTACACAGACGAGAACACAAAGGGCATTGCTTCCTTCATTATCTGACTCTCACAGTGTAACAACACAGTCCATTAATCACCAGCAAACCCGACCGCATTACTCTGCCATTCTCTTCTCAATAGGAGCGGCAACCCAAGTGTCAGGCGTATCTTTTTGAACAGCCGCCATACTTTGCTTGTCTGTATCTTCAAAGGTGAACTTTGAAAGAGAGACTCCTTTTGTGAGATTATCATGCAACTGCAGTAAATTTGATTAAATTGTAGGGACATGAGCACAGGAGACTTCCACGAATGGTAATTGTTCCAAGGTTGACGTCTATGGAAGAATATTTGAATGGGTCCTCTGTGGTTAAACTCAAGCATTCGGCAATAAATTAATGCGGGGGTGAAAGAGCTGTGACTTCTTTTCTTTAAAACATGAGATTTGACTTTTTCTATGAATATAAGCCAGCTTGTTGGTGTGGAAGTATCTTTATGCGATAGTTTCAACAACATCAGTAGTCTAAAACTCAGAATAGTCTGCTAAATAGTCCTAGCATCCTTGGTAAAATGTCATAAGATATTAAGTCGACTTATTGTATTTAACCACTGTAAGGGGATAGCAGCTGTGCCCCCCCCCCCCCCCTTTTCTTGTCAGAAACTGTGAAACACAAGGAACATATTCATCTATGATAATGATACATCACAATTTAAAATTTCATCAAGACCATTGAAATAAAGGAGATTATTAGGATGTATCTGAGCAATTTCATGCAAATGTCAACCTTGCCATGAAAAAAAAATAAGTTCACCAAAATACTCAAACCGTTTCTCTCTTTTTTGTGAAAGCAAGTATTTGTACAGTACTTTAGAAATACTCAAACACGTTTCTGTCAGTGTTTTTAAACAATCTGGGCTACAATAATACCTAAGCAGCATGTATGTATGTGGTTGTGTTTTTGAGAAAGAAACGTTTATGCATGGTTAGTGAACAACTCAAATTTTGAAGTCACTGAAACAAGGCCGTGAGACACATCGAGAACATTTGTTCACAAAACATTTGAGAACTGATCTTGTAGCCTAGTGTGTTTGCTTCAAAATGATGTGAAAATCATCTTGTTTACTTGCTTACAGAAAACAATATATTGAATTCTTGTGAGAGTCAGTACACTGTATAATAATCTGTAAACTATAGAAACTTACATATAGCAAGCTACTGATAAAGTTACTTATAAATACACGTTAAATATGTATTTATATACACAGAGTTTCTACAAAGCATGTTGTATACTGCAAACTCGCAGACTTTTTTGGCCACATCCATAACGCATGTTAATTTTCCTCATTTAAAGTACAGGACATGTTTACAGATTGATATTTTTCTGATCGTATATGTGGTTAGTTGTTCTGGAAAATATAAACAGATGTTTCAATATAATGTTAACATATACTTTCTAAGTGAATTTAAGTTCTTGAGTTTTACTGCAAATGTTTTGGAATTGCTCATCTGTAGTTCAATGCTAAAAGCTTTGTATTGTTTTCACTGATGTTATGCTGTTTCCAGTGTTTGCAGTGACAATGTTAGCAGCCTAGACACACACAAAAACGCACAAAGCTATTACCATTGTTTTCATGAAAATAGATAGAATATAAAATGTTTTCTTTTGCTTGCTGATGATGGCCGCACATTGAACCACAGCTAGAACTCAATAACACACCAAACATGTTGCATTCAGCCCCCCAAAAAGTGGGTTTATATTCATGGAAAATTATACATTTAAATTTTTAAGACATGATGCAGCTTGCATCAGCTTGCGTTGTTATCTGGTGTGTGACCCCCTTTAAAGTTTGTCTGGATCAGGCGGTTTAAATTATTGATGCTGACCCAAAGCAGATCTTGAAGGCAGTGAGTATATACTGTAATAACAAATTGACAGCTGACAGTTCACCAGAAATGTCCAAGCTAGTGTTTAAACCCTATTATATTATTGTGTGTGCATAATAATAATAATGTTTGTGGTCTCCTACAACCCTAGATTGTGAATTGGGATTTTGCAACATTGTTATGTCATTGTTTAAAAACAAAATGCTGCATCATTCTGCTTCATTCTTTATTTGTTTTTATTGATATTACTAATACTGTATATTGTATTCCTGAGGGGTACTGCACAAAAATTAAATAAAGAAAGCCAGGATAACAGAAAAAGCACAGCCTGACCTAATTTAATCAGGCCCTCCTGGCTTAGTCTGTTGCACAATTGCTGATCCAAGATCAGTGGCTATGTCAAGCCTGATGTTGATAGCCAGGATAAGTGCATATTCGTGGCATTGGTTAACAGAACACGGGATCGATCACAGAATAAGTGATGCAAGTATGGATAAGACCCGAGATGAAAAACACCCCTCCTGCCCACCAATGAGGGAACATTTAGAGAATTAACAGAAACATACAGGGATGCATATTAACAAATTAACTTGTTCGCTTTGTCTTTAATGTGATCATTGGACATTCATGCTACTAATTAATTTATTGTGAAGATTGTTGTAAACATATACCCAATATTGCACATCTATTTTATTTGTTTTGATTTATTTTATCTTTTTAATCTAGTTAAATTAATCTAGGGGCAACGAGGTGGTGCAGTAGGTAGCACTGTCGCCTCACAGCAAGAAGGTTGCTGGTTTGATCATCGGCTGAGTCAGTTGGCGTTTCTGTGTGGAGTTTGCATGTTCTCCCCGTGTTGGCGGGGGTTTCCTCTGGGTGCTCCGGTTTTCCCCTCAAGTCCAAAGAAATGCGCTATAGGTGAATTGGGTAAGCTAAAATTGTCTGTAGTGTATAAGTGTGAATAAGCCTGTATGAGTGGTTTCCAGTGATGAGTTGCAGCTGGAAGGGCATCTGCTGCATAAAACAAATGCTGGATAAGTTGGAAGTTCATTGCGCTGTGGCGACCCCAGATTAATAAAGGGTCTATGCCAAAAAGAAAATCAATAAATGAATCATTTAATCTATGTGATAATTTATATAAATTGCTTTCATTTATATATTTTTCTTTCTAATTGAGTCTATTTAATCGATTATATGATGTTTCATCATCATAAATGTATTTATTTTATTACATTTAATTAAATATTTTAGTTTTTTTCAATATCTTGTTTGAATTTGAATGTATTATCTTTCTATACCTAAAGATAATAGGTAAACAAAGTCTTATTTTAATGAATATAATTGTTTTGTTTAAATCCACCAAAATTTATTGTCTAAATTTACTGAGCAATAGATGAAAACATACATTTTTAAAAGAGGCTGTTCTCATTTATGCTGAGCACTGTATATGTATTTTTTCTCTAATCATTCATCTATTTTTTTTATATCTCCCCATATTTAAATCTGAAATGGATGATTGCTTATATAATTAAACACTTATTTTACATTTTAATAGTTGGAAAATATATGTAAATAACCAAGAGCATGGAGTGACTGTAAAACACATTAATTTCTAGTAGCATTGACAATGAAATAAATCACTAGGATTAGTCTTAGCCTGGTTGTTAGCCTGCTCTGGAGCAGGCTAGCTGCAAAGAATAAATCTCCATAGTAACTTAATTTAGCTTAATTTAGCCTGCTTTCATGCAACTGAGTCAAGGCTAAATTCAACCAGGATAGCCTCAAAATCCCAGCTTAATCCCTTATCTTACTTTTATCCATAACCCTCTGGTGTTCCTCAAGGCTCTGTCTTGGGCCCTCTTTATTTACTATTATATGTTTCAGCATCGATATCACAAACTCAACGTTGCATATATCTTGTGATGTGTCTATGTAATAATTTACAATAGACACATCGCAAGATATATGCAATGTTGAGTTTGTATTATAATTTACTGTTTGCATGTGTTTGTAAGTGAATTATTTTTATTGTTATCATTCAATTACTGTGCTTGAATACTGTTAAGACTCGGGAAATGATAAAACACTTTATTTTTGTTGATTGTCTTTATAGATTGTTATGCATGAAAATACTCATGTATTGTGCAAATACAGAAATAGACAGCATATAGCACAGACCACAACAAAAATGTGTTGGGGGACCCTAAAACGTTTACAGTTTATTAGATTTTATGAAGATGCAAATAGTAAACATCAATTCATCAATCTCTGACTAAGCATGTGCATGAAAATTCTCACAACACATGCAAATAAACTGCAAATAGCACAGACCACAACAGAAATGTGTGTGGGAAATTTATAAATGGTTTATTAGATTTTATAGAGATGCACTCCCACTGCAGAATCATCCCAATTGATCTAACATTATAAATTCTTTCCACATAGAGATAATAGGTTATTTTTGCTGGCACACAATCCAACAACAACTAAGTCAGATTATAATACTCATATACTATTCGATAAAAATATATTCCCATTTAGAATCATGAAACATGAAAGAAGGAAGTCATTTTATGTCAATTAAAGTATTTTTCGCTTGAGAAACCTGAGTTAGTAGCCAACAAGAAAGGTCACCTGCTGCAAATACGGATCTTCAACAAGATTTTCAACAGGACCTTTTGGGCCAATTCCTTAATGTAGTCTCATAAAACTGTCGGTTATACACTTACAAAAACAGTAGGTAATTTGGCACGGTGGCAAGAGAACACCACCAAGATTTCTGATCCAGACAGCAATTAAATTACACCCCACCTGTAAATCTGAAATGACATCACATACAATATAAAACCATTTCCATCAGAAAAGGCTTTAAAACTATATCTGGGGTGTAAAGTAAAAAGTTTCCACTACTTTTTTGAATAACTCTTCAGTCAGATCACACCAAATAATTTCTCCAACCTGACCGACGCAAATACCCCAGATGTAAAGGTTATTTTTGTTGGTGTGATAAATAAAATAAGATGCTGGGTGCAAACATGAGTGGAGGAAAACAATTCCCTAGTGCACAAGCCTCTTCTCCATTCAGACAAAGCGAAGGTCGCTTCCTCATCTTACTTGTTCAGAAAGCTTAGAAGAATTCCCCTTTTGAAGGAAGCTTAAGCGTGACATGTGACACAAAAACCTCCATGAAAACATCTCGATTTTTCATAAAATGTACCATCAGCACATACAAAATATTTGCTTAAACAGAATCTTATGGTAAGTATTAGCTACAAGTTATAGACTTTGCACTTCTCGAATTTAAATAGTTTGATTTTATCAGTCATAGGAATGTAAAGCCTTTGAAAGATTGTGTTTGTTTCCACTATGCAGCAATTAAATTAGACATTCATGCACATATATTTATTCTGCTGTGTTTCCTGGTGAAATAATCAGTACATATTATGTTTTGACAGATTGGGACCAGAAAAAAATTACACACACTTTCATTCTTGTCCATATAATCATTTGTAGAGACAGCAGCACTAATTGAATGAGCCAGTCTACTACTGTGTGTAATATGCTGCAGATTTATCTACCTAAGCAACATCTAAGAGTAAATTCAATTGTGGTCGCTTGGCTTTGACTGTTTACACATATTGTTAAAGGGTTAATTCATCCAGAAATTGCAATTGCCACTGTTTACTCATTAGCATGCTATTCCAAGACCAGGAGATGTGCTCAGTTTTTAAATAATTTAAGCACAAAAGGTGGAATATGGTCTCAGAGATTTCTGTGCATCCTTTAAAAACTCTGAAGCTTCCAACTGTTCGTAACAGAATGCAAAAATAAACCCATGTGAAAGTAATACATCAGTTTAAGCTAATTCTTCTGAAGGAACATAATTGTTTTTTTTTTTAATGAACAGATTTAATTTATATAGCAGTGCGTCTCTTCAGAACACCTGAATTAATCTGTTAGATTTTTATACATTTACCTTTTCTTTCTTAATTAATTATCTCTTAATGAATGATTTGATGTCTCTGAGTTTTAGATAAATAGGCTTTAAAAAAAGAGACAGGAATTGACCAAATTTAATTTAAAATATCTCAATTTATGTTGAAAAGTCTGCCTTCAAAGGCATATCTGCAATAGCAAATGAGAGCTATATAACTTCACCAATTGGATGTTGCATGGTTTTATAGCTGAAAAATGGCAGTTTTTGTAAGATCTTGTGTTTAAGAAAGTGTCAAATTTTCTAGTGTGTGCACATTAAAATCATTATAATGTTAAAACTGCTTGAAACTGTCCTTACATAATCTTCAAATGATTTACAATCAGGTATGATTACAAAATCTAGTGCACCCTATGGAATGGTGTAAAGTAATGAATGGCAAATGCTTAAATTACCAAGTAGTTTTAAAAATGTGTACTTTAACTTGATTAAATTTTTATAAATCTGTTACTTTTACTGTGCTATATTGTATTGTATAGACATATGCTATCAAAGTGATTGACTAAGTAGAACAGTCAGTTCTGTGACTCCCATCCAATAAAATTGTTCATTAGAAGAAAAAAAATGCACCAGACAGACTGACCCCAAAATAATTATAATGCAGCAAACATGTACAGTGGAAGCATCAAAGGTATGCAAGAAGACACAAAATCCTTAATACGCAACAACCTTGAGACTGTTTAGACTGCATGATGAGAAGATGAAGGATGTGTGAATACTCCAAATCACCAAATGGCCTTAAACTAAAATTAAATGCCCTACAGAATGTTATACGTTTACAAATACATGCACAAATTGCATGCATAGTGTCAGTCCTTCACAAGCTTGGAACACTCATAGCTTTTTAGTCAGGGTTAAAAGTTCATATTAGCATATTTAGAAATTTACCTTCCAAATATAATTTCAGAAAAGCATATTTTTGAAATTCTAAATAGGGAAATCATACTAGTAGCCAAAGACTATAACAAGTACATCACTGTTTACATTCAATTAAATAGCTCTAATGTTGTTTTAAAGTCATATTTTTATGCTGTTTCTGACTGAATATTCAAAGTAGCATGTCACAAAAAAAACGAATGTGTGAATATAAAACTAACTTTACCGCAATAGATTTTACAACAAATGGTTACACAGATTTCACTCATCATATAAATGCATCAACCTGCGTTCTGTCCGCTTATTACACTCATATCAGTATTCTTTATAAAACGCAGCAGGTACATATTGGGCCGAGGAAGAACGTAAAATGTATAGCGATTCCGCCACCCAAAAAACACCAAGGTGGATGCTACAGACAGCTATATCAAGTGACTCAGGACCACGGTGAATGCTCTCTCTCTCTCTCTCTCTCTCTCTCTCTCTCTCTCTCTCTCTCTATCTCTCTATCTCTCTATCTCTCTCATCATTTCATCCACCATTTTAGCAGTCAGTCAGAGCAAAACATAAAATAACAGACTCCTTAAACTTTACTTGACTACTTAAGAAGAATGACCACCGAACAATAACTGTGATCTCAGGTCTGCCCCCTTCATTGCGGCAGAGCTACTGCCTGTCTCACCTTATGTCTTTCTGAGTGCGGCTGTATGTCAGATCCTAATACTAAATAAGTGATAGACATTCGTGAAATACATTACCTACTACATGGAAAGTGAGGACATATAATAAAAATGTATAAAAAAAAAAGCATTACATTGGTAGCGTACACTTACCGGCCACTTTATTAGGCAAATGGCAGCAACTTAATCCATTTAGGCATGTAGACTTGGTCAAGGCGATCTGCTGAAGTTCAAATCGACCATCAGAATGGGAAAGGGGATTTAAGTGACTTTGAACATGGCATGGTTGTTGGTGCCAGACGGGCTGGTCTGAGTATTTTAGAAAATGCCGATCTACTGGGATTTTCAAGCACAACCATCTCTAGAGTTTACAGAGAATGGTCCAAAAAAAAGAGAAAATATCCAGTGAGTGGCAGTTCTGTGGGAGCAAATTCCTTGTTGATGCCAGAAGTTAGAGAATGGCCAGACAGGTTTGAGCTGAAAGAAGGGCAACAGTAACTCAACTAAGCACTCATTACAACCGAGGTGTGCAGAAAAGCATCTCTGATTGCGCAACATAATAAACCTTGAGGCAGATAGGCTACAGCAGAAGAAGACCACACCGGGTGCCACTCCTGTCAGCTAAGAACAGGAAACTGAGGCTACAATTCGCACAGGCTCACCAAAATTGAATAATAAAAGATAGAAAAAACGTTGCCTGGTCTGATGAGTCTCGATTTCTGCTGCGACATTCGGATGGTAGGATCAGAATTTGGCGTCAACAACATGAAAGCATCATCAGGCTGGTGGTGGTGGTGTAATGGTGTGGGATTTTTTTCTTGGTGCACTTTGGGCCCGTTAATACCAATTGAGCAGACAGAAATTGCATGTATAGCACAGCTCAGTGGACAAATATTTATTTTATAATTAGTATACTACATCTGCCATAGGTGAGGATGATGACTGCCTCGCCTGACCTCACGTCCCTGGTCATGACTTTTCTAAATGTATAACGTGTATTAAAAAACTCTGATTAATTAGAAAAAAAATCATACCATGCATCACAAGACAAATGATGTCCGTCGCCTGCTGTGATAAGTACACTACTTTTGTTAAGGACTCCCTTATTTAGATTCAAACTGCTCAATTGCAAAAGCGCATTGTTGAGAAAACAGGCCTGTGTTGGGTTTGAAGATGGAATGAGTGTCAGTTTGGTGCAGACAGGTCGTTTCCCACCCATGCGGGAAGCCCCCTGTGCACAGTAGGTCTTCAGTCCCGGGGCAGATATGGATGTAAACGCCAGTCTGTGCTGCTGTTGCTCATCTGCTTCTCAGAGAGATTTGCTGACTAAGCTCCACACTCAGCATCACGCCCTCCATGTGGGGCCTCCTATTTGCATTTCCATTTTTCATTTTGTGTGAACTAATCCCATCTGTATTAGGGGACAGATAGTTCATCCGACCAAAGTCTTGCGTCAGTTCTTTGTGTTTGTTACCCCTTCTTTAGGATTGTAACAATGCCGCATACACACAAAACACATCTATATTTGATTTTTGTGCATTCATGTTCATTCATTCATTCATTTTCCTTTGGCTTAGTCCCTTTATTCATCAGGGGTCTCCACAGTAGAATTAATGAGAAGGGTCTGGCTACAGACACGATGCAATCTCAGACCGGTGCAATCTCAGCGGCACATGCGCATTCAGAGTGATGCAGTCTCAGCCGGACATGCGCAATCAACCAGTACTCAGCCGCACATGCGCACGAGGCCACACTTTCGCTCTCTATGAGACAGATGCTTCACGTATGGTCACTCGCACTGTAAGTATATTTATTCCATTGTTGAATTTCGCAATGTTATTAAATCTGGTGTTTTTAATTATTAGGTGAATGTTATTAAAAACGATTGTGATATGTGCCCGATATAACCTGTACACAGCTCCCTTGATGTCATCCATGTGTTTAGAGATAATGTAAACAGTTTAGCGCGACCGCAGCTTGTTGACAGTAAATTCATTCATTCATAAGATTAATTAGCGTAACATTTACAGGAAGATTGCATTAGATAACATCAGTTCATACATTAGTTTACAATTTATCGTGAGCAGTGATTAATCTTTGTTAATGTTAAATAAACATCTGCATTAGTTAAAAAATGTTTCTCATCGTTGTATTGTATCACTTTACATTAACAGCTTAACATAATTAGCTAAAGTTTATGTAGCAAGTACGATTTGATTTGTCGCACTAGTGTATTTTTTCAATGTGGGCCAATTGATCAGAAGAGAAAGAACGGCTACTGGAGAGAGAAAAGCAGCACAGCAGGTGAGTGAATAATCAAACACAGTCAGTTTTTTCTTTAATATAGTTTATATAATCAGGAAAATGTTATGTTTATAGATTTCTGTTCAATATGTATAAGTATATATGTATATATATAGGTTCAATTCAAAATATAATAATGAAAAGTAAATGATTTTGTTTCTTTCTCTACACAGATGAACGTGAAGTCAATATACAGTTTAAACAAAGTTATAATCAAGAAGATCTGGACGTATCAAACACTTGCACAAAATAAAAGTAAATAAATGTCTTGGAAAATACAACACTGTGTGACTCTTTGTATAAAACAAGTTAAGAAATCAATATACTTTGTACTCTCAAATGTAATCCATAAAAGAAAATAAAGAAATTAATAAAACATAAATTAACCAACTCAACTCAAAATGTTGGTTATAATTCAATATTCACACATTAAAATCAATAAATCATTACACTGTTCAAATGAATCACCACACACTGTTCAAAGAATTGTTGCACCGTTCAAATGAATCGTTTCGCTGCTCAATGGATCGTTGCACTGTTTAAATGAATCGTTTCGCTGCTCAATGGATTTGTTTCCCCGTTTGCCGTTTACAGTTCAATAATAAAAGATTCCGTTCAAGAGAACTGTTGATTCTCTTGGTTCAGTTCCACAGTGTGTTCCCGTTGAGGAACAAAGAAAAGAAAGAAAAACAGGGGGGTCGCGATGAGTCCGAGTCTCGTTTCTTCAAACAAATCAAAAGAACTCTCCTACCAGTCCGATGGCTCAAACATACAGTCTAACAGGTGAGTCGGTTCCGTGGGTGGCTCGCCGTACATAAGTTTCTCCTCGAGTCCAGCGTGAACCAGGGACTCGTCACAGATGCTTCAAATCACACACAAAAAACCCAGCCTTGCAAAACAAGGCAAACATCAATTAATAGAACATCTTTAACATTAAATCTCATATATACATGCTTCATATGCACATTTACTTAACGTATTTACACACATTGATCATAACGATCTCCAAATACCACATTTTATGATATTTCATTAACTCAACAGCATTACTACATGTGAGATAGCTTTAGCCCATATATAATCAGCTGTAGCCCAAGCGCTGCGCTCGCGGCCTATATAAATGCATCTCATATTAATTCTGTGTCTAATTTGTGATGTTTAAATATTAAATATCATGTAAACAAAGTAAAGAAATGAATCTCAACTTACCAAAGTGAAAAGGTGTATAAGATTCTCTACAGATCCGCGTCAGTAACTGCTTACAGCTCCGCCACATCCGCTTCTCACTCGGATGTCTGCCGACAACAGTTACTCGTTTCAACTCTCACTTCGATGAATTCTCTTTTCGGTGATGATTTCTCAGTCCGACGACAGTATTTTGATGCTGTTAAATCGGTTTCAAATCGCTTATTGAATGCGAAGGGGCTCTGGATCTCTTTCAGCTGCTGTCTCGTCTCTCTCTCGATCATCTCTCTGCATCATTTAATATTCTCAACTGTAACTTTTCAACTGTAACTTTCTCAACTGTAACTTTTCCAATCACAACTTCCTCTCTTGACCATATATGGTGCGTCAGTGGAGTTCCGCTCACTCTCCCGTTGATTCTTAAAGAGCCCATGACTTTAATACATAGAATGAATAAATGGCTCATTTCCCTTGCTTTCTTTCTCTTTTTCACATCACTTCCACTTTTCATTAATAACCTAGGTTATCTGGGTTACATTTACTTTCACATAGACTAGTGTATTTGTTCATTGATTAAATAACAAACAATGAAGAGCACATTTAATCAGTAATACTAAATCGTCGTTAACATAAACTTATACATCTGTTACTTAATGCAGTTAACACAAACAAATAATGAACAATGACTCAGGTTCAGTTCACAGTAGAGATGTGCGGATCAGCTGAAATGTCACCCGAATCCGCTCCTTCATTCTAATCATCCACCCGCCACCCGCCCGCACATATTATTTTATCTGATATATATATCCGCACCCGACCCGCACCCGATCGACACTTTAATAATTCTAATTCTTTGTTTTAAGTGAGATGATAGGTCACTGTGGATCGTTCGTTATTAACAGCAGATTTAGTTTGTACATATACAGGAAAAAGAGAACAAAAACGGCGCCACTAAAAGGCCTATGTTTACTTGGCCTTTTTCTTTGCACTGTGCAGAAACAGAATAGCATCTACTGTGTCTTGATTGGGGCTGTACTAAATGAGAGTTTGCGCACACCGCACTGCAGTCGTGTAAATAAGTGATCTTATTTCTCCCAGAACGATAGCAGAGTTTCCTCTGATGACTCCTCTAATTGAAAATTTGCACAGTACTCTTGCACTTCATCCATTATTTTGGGCGGCTCTCTCATTTTTACATTCAGCAAAGTCCACTCTCTGCTTTTGTGCTGGTCAACTGCTATGACCCGCGACCCACCCGCAATTAATCATAATGTATTTTTTTATTACTCGACCCGCGGATTATCCGCAGCGCCCGCGGATATAACCGCCACCCGCGCATCACTAGTTCACAGTCTTCAACTGGCATGTTATTCATGTTTGTAGACTCTTTAAATTGATTGATCATGCAAAGCATTAGTTAAGGGAATTAGGAACCTTACTGTAAAATGTACACTACTTCAACATGTGTTACATTTGTAAAGTCTTTGCCCACTTACTACTAACCCAACATTATAACTGATGTGTTACTAACATCTATGAGTTTATTACAAAGCAGTGATTAATGATTTTACTGGATCTCGAATCAGTGAAAACCATACACATCTCTTTCAGATCCTTTACTACATTACATAACAGGGAGAACATTGACAGATTTTAAAACTTATTTTTTAAGCAAAAATGTAAAAAAAAATTTTCAAATGTTAGTAACATATAATGTTGGAATGATGTACACATTACAATAAAGTTTCTGATTCCATTAACAGATGCTAGTAAAGAGTTTACAATTACAATGCTAGTAACACAGTATATTATTGTTAGTGTACAATTTACTAAAAGTCCTAATCCTAATCTTAATTCCCTTAATCCTAATCTTAATTCCCTTAATGCTTTGTTAGTGATACATTGTGTTAGTAAAGAGTCCACAAACATGAATCGCATGCAATTTGAACATTGTGTTGCACTGAGTCTGGGTCATTGTTAATTATGTGTTTATGTTAACTAATGCAGTAACTAACTTATTACAATATTAATAAATTTAGATTAACCAAGATTCAGTATAATTTAATAAACCTGTTGTTTATTGTTTGGTCATGTTATCTAACCCTAAAACAAGTACATAAGTGTATGTATAAGTAAACATTAATTAAGCTGTTATTATAAAGGGATACATTAAAATATTCTATTAAGAGTATGTTAACATTAAAAAAGCTTATGTAAAAATCATTGTTCACCATCAGTTCATGTTAAATTCATGTAAATATATATTTATATATTTTTATGATATAATATGTTTTTGATAATTTGGTATCTTAATTCATTTGTTTAGACAATAATGAAAACCATGAATATTGTACTAGCTCTGTTTTGGGGTGTTGATCTGAAAAGTAACAGGGCAGTTTGCAGGTGACCTGCTCTATATCATTTGTTTAGGTGTTACTTAACATTATTTTATAAATGGATCATTAGAGGAACTGTCATACAACAGTTGTAAAGTAATTTGAATGTTGCTAACAAAAGAAAATAATAAATAAATGGACAAGATATATGTGGAATAACTGCTCTGTGTTTTGCAAACATCTTAGCATATTAGGGCCAGTGACCTTCTTGCTGTGAGGCGAACGTGCTACCCACTGCACTGTGATTAGAAATCATTCTAAATATACTTCTTTATTTGAAAGTTTTAAATACATTTATGGTGACGTGGTGGTGCAGTAGGTAGTGCTGTCACCTCACAGCATGAAGGTCACTGGTTCAAGCCTCGGCTGGGTCAGTTGGCGTTTCTGTGTGGAGTTTGCATGTTCTCTCTGCGTTCATGTGGGTTTCCTCTGGGTGCTCTGGTTTTCATATACAATTGGGGAAATGTGGGCTTCAGTAGCTGACAAGTCCAAAATAGCCAAAAGCTAGATAAACTTCAGAGCCCAGTTTCCCCTAGTCCACAAAAGAAATGAAACAAGTATAATTAAATTTCCAACTCTATATCCAAAAACAAGCAATAAAAGATTACAACAAATACCATCTGCCTTTCTATGTACCCAGAGTTACTATACACACGCACACACCCACACAGTTATTTAGAATGGCAAGCAAACAGATCCAAATGTGTCATGGACAAGGAGGACCCAAATTCAGAATGAGTGAAGGGGTGTTTATTGACAATAATGGATATGTGAGGTAGTGGTAGGGTGAAACACAGTCCAACGATGACAAGGGTAGAGCTGGGGAATATGGGATGACACCAACAGACGAAGGGAGATGAGCTGGAGAGTCCTGGACAGTGAGATTGGCAGCCACAGACAGCTTGGATAGGATACTGAGCTGGGATATATTGGATGACACCAACCGACGAAGGGAGAGGAGCTGGAGAGCCCTGGACAAGGAGACCGGCGGCCACAGACAGCTTGGAGGATAGGAAATTGAGCTGGGATGCTCAGGCCGGGCAGGTGGTGGTGAGTACTTAGGAAGGGGCACTTGTTGAGAGTGGAGGTCTCGCCAGTGGTAGCCAGAGAGAACTACGACAGCCAGGAACTCACAGCAGGCAGGACTGGATCAGAACAAGACAGACATATACATACACACACAACGAAGAGAAACCAAACAACAACAACAACAACAACAACAATAATAATAATCTAAGATAAGGAAAGTTAGAGTCTTAGGGAAATGTAAGCAAAGAGAAATCAAATAGGATTTTACTACTGACATCAAAATGGGAAATAAATCCAAAACAAGGAACTAAACACTTAAAGCTACAATTGGAACTAATAAAATAAATATTTCTTAAATTTGAAAAGGATAAACGGGACAGAGGGCTCAGAAGGTCTACTGAAAATACAAACAAACATTAGACGAAGACAACTCAAACACACCAGCAACACAGATAAACAAACATGGTCAAAGAGTAACACGTAACATGAGGGAACAGATAACAAACATGCAAGAAGCAGACAACATTAAGCGTTAAACAGACAACATGAAAAGCAGAGCATAAAGCTAAGCAGAAAGCAGAGCGAAGCAATGTGAAACATTCAGAAACAATGAACTGACAGAGACATGAGGAGAGAGAGCACATTAAAAAGGGAAGAAAGCACATGGGGACCAGGTGAAAACACTGACACTAACGAGGACTAGATAAGGACTAAACAAGGTGGTGTGGCAGTTGGAAACAAGGGAGAAATAGAGGAGCACATGGTGGACACAAACACAGGCTGAGCCATGTGTTAAGACACAATACAAACAAAGATACATTGAAAGATGACAACACAGAGAAGACAACATCAGAAAACAGATTTCATTACACAATTAGCAAAGATTGCTAACCCACATTAGTCAAACTCTAACAGGTAAAACTGAAAGTATGCAAAGATTCTCTTAATCTTACTGAAACAGAGCATAGCTAACTAGAAGTGTTAATCAAAACAATATGCCAGCTAAAGCATGAAGCAATGATAGAGGCTTTTATAGGCAGCCAGGAGTCAGCTGACCATGCAGGGTGTGGCACCAGTTAGACTGCATGAACCAATCCCAAAAAAAGGAAACAGAAAAAGATCATGTTCTAGTGAACTGGACTTCTGACTGTTGCTAAAGTCTGGTCCAGTTTGCTTCTTTGTCTAGCCAAGAATCGCCCACTTAGAAGGGAAAGGTCTGTCTGAGTTACATGGAAAGTGTCCAACCACAAATACAGTGTCAGTCATTGGCCAGCTGTACAGAACGCAGGGAAGAAAACTCACACCTTTTCACAGACATTACTTAAAAACTTAACTGTTTTCCCCTGTGGATTGGATTGCAATTTGATGTGTCAAATGGGAGGTTAAATTTAAAAAGAATGTAAGCTACACATGTTTTCTTTCCTATTGTTACTTACCTGAAGGGCTGGATGATATGGCCAAAATATTAGGATAGTATTTTCTACCCACATCATACTGTACAGTGTCAGCATTTATCTTGGTATTAATATAGTATTAATGGGAAAAAGTATGCTTTTCATGTGTTTATTAGATATTTAATGAGCAAATGGGTGAATGGATGAATGTAATCATTACTTATTTGCTAACTTTTAATTTATTCATTAAATGTATTGCATTTTTACCAATATTCAGTTCCATTCATGCATTCATTTAGACCATTTGTTTAAAACACTCATTTATTTTAGTCTTATTTGTAATTGATGAAATCATAAGAACTTTAACAATTTAATCAATCTTTTAAAATTTAAGTTTGTTTTATAATAAACATGTCATTTTATTTATTTATTCAGAAATTCATTCAATTATAATATATATATATATACAAAAAACCAACATGGTGCGGCATATAATAGTGTATTATATATATTTATATACATTTAACATTGCAATTAACATGGAATGGTGAATCAAATAAATTGTTCATTCTTTGAAATGAAAAGTTTACCCAAAAATGCAAATTCAGTTTTAATTTATTCACCCTGCAGTAAACATGCATAATTTTATTCTATTACGGAACACAAAAGAAAAACAGACAGTTGAAGTCTATGGAGTCCACTGCTGTTCTGAGCCCCATAGACTTTCATTTTGTGTACAAAACCTTTTTCAAAACATAATCTTTAGTATTCCTTTAACAAAGAAATGCTTGCAGACTGTGAATGACATTAAGGTGAGAATGTCATGAGAAATGTCATCTTTGTGAGGTGATTTAAGATTTATAATAACTGCAGTGACCGTGAAATAGATGAAAATGATAGTTAGAACAGGGGATTTTACCTGCAAAAAATGTCTTGAGTAAGCAGTTACCTAAAATCCCCTCTCACATTGTCATAAAGCGGTATGAACTGCTACTACTGATGCCTTTCTGCATTAGCGGCAGGCTCTCATGACGGACGCCTCATGTCCTCATGTCATCTCAGATGCAGACAGTGGGCACAGATTTGGCTCAGAGCCAGGACCCGCACTTCACATCCACTCTTGTCTCGTTCTCACTATTTCTATTGCGATGGAAAGAGAGAAATGCTGAGAATATGAAGTCAGGCAGAAGTAATGAACTTTCTCAACTTTCAGAGCTCTATAAACCATTCCATCTGCCAAAACATGTTACGATTGTTTGTGCTATTGGGGGAAAGAGGAAAGTGGGGTAAGTTATGTCAGCCGCATCATCCATCTTAAATTATGTTTAATTCTTCTTTTTGCCATATATTACCATTACAGATTTTTTTCTTTACTTTTAAAACATTTTAAAAGTAAAATTAATATTATTTTTTAAAGCTATATCACATGTGTTTTTAGAATAGTTTAACAATCAATCTTGCAAGTGTAATACAACAGTTGAATAAAGGTGTAAATAAAGAAAAGACAAGTACTCTATCCACAGATTCAATTCCAAGGATGAAATCTTAGTACCAGATATGAAAAATGTTTGTTCAAGACTAATTCACTTACCAAAATTAGGGATGCTAAAATCTAACTAGAGAACAAAATCCAAAAACCATAATACTATATAAACCATGATATAAGCAACAAATTGACCGTTGTTTTTGCTTTACTAACCCTAGTTGAATCATGGTATTTGTCGTAAAAACATGGTTAAACAAATGATGTGGCAAAAAAAAGTGTAATAAAATCATGGGTCATTTTTACTTACAGCAATGTAAACAGACACATTATTGTGTTTTATTTTTGAATGGATCAGCATTTTAAACAAAGCATTGATCAAGCAATAATTCAGTGACTTGTTTGCTGAGTCACTTTGCCATTATTTAAGGTATCCGAATGGTTCTAATAATTGCTCTCTAATCCGCTTTTGTGGTGGACATGCTGTATGTTTAAAAGGCATAATATAAATTCACATACCATTTGCACTGCTATTGTGGAACAAATGGTTTGAATTACTGATAAATCACTCATAAAGAAAGCAGTCATTTCTTATCACTCAACTTTTGAAAGGGCTGTGCGATATGGCCAAAAATGTTATCACAATATTTTTGTTTTTATATTAGTCGTTATCAACATTTACAGTTAAAATAGTCAAATTCCTATAGTCAAGTCAAATCTATATTTCTTTAAATTGTAATAAAACCATAATAACAAAGCCATATACTTATAATACTAAGTATATATATATATATATATATATATATATATATATATATATACAGTAGCTTAAATAGGTCACATTTATTAGTATTAGTTATTGTATTTAACATGAACCATTAATGAACAATGCATTGTTCAGCATTCACTAATGCATTATTAAATCAAAATTCATGCTTGTTAACATTGATTAATGCACCATGAGTTAATATGAATAAACAATGGACAACTTCATTTTCATTAACTAAAATTAACAGACATGAATACATATTGTAATACTGTACGTGTATTGGTGGTTGTTTGTTCTTGTTAGGAATTGCATTATCTAACATTAACTAATACAACCATATTGTAAAGTGTTACTCTTTAAAATGTTTTATTAGACTTTTTTTTACTGTAGTATCATAACACAGCACTGCTTTTTCACGTGGTCACAACCAGAAGAACTAGATGCGGTGCATTGTGGAATAATAAAGGCTCCTCTGCTTTTCTGCCACATAGCACTAATCTCTTCTGCATCTCGTTTTGCTAATAACTACTTTGCTATTTTAAGGATGGAAAACGATGCTTTGCGCATGCTCTAACAGGGTTGTGCTTATTCTTTTAATGAGTTATGGATGGGTTTTGAGCATACAGTAACATGCTTTAAACCAATCAGAGTCTCATCTCCTTTTCATTTTAAGAGTCAGTTGCGTTGCGCTGTGGCATATTTGCTATTTACATGGTAGACTTTGTAAGTGGAAAAAACTGACTGCTTCACATAGCGAGAAAACAACGGACCAAACAAAAAACAGACCATCTGCAGCTTGAGGATAAGGAACAAACCTCCTCCATTCGGCCTCTTTACCTCTTATACCTCTTATAATATAAAAATAATATATATTTATATTATACTTTCGTATACAGTATAAAGAAACGGTGTTGTACGCACTCCACTGAAGACATCCATTAGCCTACATGTTTAATTACGTTTGTTAAGCGCAGAGATTAGTTTCAAAACTATTTCTAAATTTTGTTCTAATTTCCAGCAAATGAATAAATGAACAACAATAACGAAGTTATATCCAAACACACGTCCTATTCTTATGCCCCATATAGTGATGTGTACAACTCCAAAACCCGACAGGTGAACAAATCTAGACTTGTTTTTATTAAAACAAATATAAATATTCATATAATAAAAAATACTGCTGATAATAATAAAATTATACAAATGAAATTGTCATGAATAAACGAAAAAAGCCCCCTAGCAGTGGTTTTTATATTTATGTAGTTTAATTCTTTTTTTTTTTTTCATATGTAAAGACATTTGCGCATTGCTGTACATCCTGTGTGTATTAATGTGTACACGTTTTGGACCTGCATAGGTGCATAACTAACACACTCTGCACTGGACTTTACACCAGCTATTAGTTGGTCAATGGTGCAGTCTATTTCAGTTCCTTAATATAGTAACACGACAACCTTTGCCTTAACACACCTCCTTTTAGACCAGAACTGTCACAGTTGTGGATCTTTCTTTTTTTCTTGCATGTGTGTGTGTGTGTGTGTGTGTGTGTGTGTGTGTGTGTGTGTGTGT
>CAIGQZ010001492.1:5506870-5521460 GCA_903798205.1 Danio tinwini | reverse complement strand
CAAGACCGACTACACCTACACAAGCAATACAGCCTCCCCTGGCTACATATAATTGATAAGGCTCTTGAGAAAGTAACCTAGGGACAAGATGAAGATCAGGCTGAAGGAAATTGATTGAGCTCATAAATCCTGTCCAGAGCAGCACCATATTTTATTAGTGCTACGCTAGAGGAGTGAGCGCTCCTGCTGCGATTTAAAAAACGGCCATTCACTTTATATGGGTGTGCGTGTGTGTGTGCACATCTGCATCGTGCCCATTTTGTTTATTTGCATCTCTAGGGACGCATTTTGCACAGACATTTGCTTAATTCCCCATGAATAATGCTCTAAAATGCACTGATCTTTAATGCAAAAAAGCAGGATACATATGCAGCATATCAGAAGCAATGCTTAAAATACAAGTGCATCCTTTTATACCGTATTGCAACCCACTACTGTCTTGCAATCTCACATTTTGTCCCCCCTAACATTTGGTTCAAAATACCTTTTTTTTAATCCTGGCATCATCTGTCTGCTTGTAATCTAGCACTTGACTGCACACTCCAAGAGATCAGCGTCATGCGCACGACAATGGAGCTGAACAGATGTGGGTTTCTTGCTGGAGGGACATGCGGCATATAAACAATAGTAATATTGTGAAACAAACTGTCCGTGTTAAAAGCTGAGAGATTTCAGCAAGGATCACCTGAGCTCAAAATGTGGCTTCTCAATTCAATTAATGAGCCAAACTCCGACTCGAACCCTTTTAGTAGCACTCGGGAAATGGATGAGTCCAGTAGGGTTTAATATTTAGGTTACTTCACGGCTCACTGCATTCCATCTTATAAGCATAATGAGATTGCCCCAGCTTGCAAGACATTAAGTATTTACATATTTACCCTGATGGAGAAATATGGAATAAGGTGTGCAGATACTTTCACAGAATTATTATGAGGTTTTTATACATTATTTTAGCTATACTACAAATTTGTTTCTCCTCCATCCGTAAGATTTGAGTTTCCTCTCATGGAAAAATACTACATTAATTTATAGTAAACTAAAATAGTGATGTTGTACCATATACAGTAAAGTGTGTACTATAGCGGGAAAAAAACACTTTTCTCAGAAAACATATTTCTAAAGGTGCTGTTGACTTGAAATTTCTACCGGATCTTGGTAACAACCAAATAAATCTATATATGCAAAGAAAACAAATCTAATTTGTTTATAAATAACTTTTGCATAATAAAATGAAATTATGCAAGGAAAAGTGTTAGACACATGAAGAAAGGCAGTAAAAGCCCAGACAGCAGCTGAAATCTCTCAGTATTATTAGTATTTTTTCAGCTACCCTCAGCCCTTTCTCATTGTAAATTAATATTAGCTGCTTCATTACAACATTTATATTAGCAGGATGATAAAGATGAAATCAGGTTGGCTGTATCAGCAAGGCAATGATCCAAAACATAGCCAAGGAAACTCTCAAATGATTTCAGAGAAAGAAAATTAAGCTGTGGAATGGTCCAGCCAATTACCTGACTTGAATCATTAAGAGTTTTACACTCTGTTGAAGTTTGTGAGAAAAAACACACATCTGGGCAATTCATGTGACCTAATTCTTCATATGAGAGACATCTTTAAGTTGCTATCACCAAAAAAGCCTTGAGGGAGCATAATGTATTAAATACATTTCAGTAGTTCGGTACTTTTTTCATTGAGTCATTTCATTGTTATTACACATAACTAAAAACTGCTTTGCTTTATTTTTAATGTTTGTATTGCTTTGTTTTGCTTTGTATTGCTTTATCAAAATCTGCTTCAATTGATGTCAACAGCTCTTTTAGAAATATTATTCACAGGGAAAAATATGATGTGTTTAATACTTGTTTCCCCCACTGTAAAGTTAACAGAAGATAAACTGTTATAAATAGTGTAGTATACCTTAGATTTTACTACAGTAAACTTCAGTGTGTTGTAGTATAATAGTTGTAGAAAACTGCAGTATTGGGTAAGTTGTTTATATTACCATAGTTATTGTATCATTATAGAAACAAGAATAACCACAAAATAATAATTAATTTATGTGCTTAACTATAGTATAGTAAAACATATTGAATGCATTTTTAACATTTGCATTTAAAATATAAATGAAATATTATTTACTTGTTATTTATTCTAACATTATTTAAGTCTTATTTATTTCAACTAAATTTAATTTGATATTTAATTTAATGAAATAATTTATTTAACAAATTTTCACCATAATTCCACATTCATTTGTTCATTAATTTTCCTTCGGCTTAGTCTCTATTTCAGAGGTCACCACAAAAAAATGAACTGCCATTCCAGCATATGTTTTACGCCGCAAACTGGGAAACTTCCATACACACTCATTCATACACTACAGCCAATTTAGTTAATTCAATTCACTTATACCGCATGTCTTTGGACTGCGGGGGAAACCAGAGCACCTGGAGGAATCCCATGAGAAAATGCAAACTCTACACAAAAATGCTGGCCCAGTCAACCTTCTTCCTTTGAGGCGACAGTGCTATCCACTGAGCCACCATGCTGCCAATTCTGCTTTCAATAGTCTTTATATATATCAGAGAAAATTAATTTAAAATGTTGTTTTCATAATGTCAAACTTATTTATTATATCGCCTATACTGTTGCATTGCACTGTTAACCACCCACAACTTCTCTTGAGACTTTCTGGTACCTTTTTGCTTGTAGTACTCAACTTCATTTAGATCAGCTTAGTGTTGGTTATTGACTGTTTGAGTACAAACATGTACTTCCTTGCTAAATCCTTCACCTAAATCTCTTCAGTTAGATGCATAGAGCGGCGCGATGGCTATGTGAGGTAATGAGAGATGATGCCTTGTGCTCTCAGGTGCATCCAAGTGTGACAATATTTTGATTCTTATTGGTATATTCAGATCTCATTAGAGTCAGCATCCATCAGATGATAATCCATTTTTTATAGTAAATATGTGCAGTATAGAAATATGTGCAGTGATGCAAGGCTGAAAGTTTAGGGTGGGGGGTGGGGGGGCAATGGGGGTGTTGCGGACGTAAGAGAATAGCCGAGGGAATGTGTCACGGACGAACATGACGAGGATTGGGGAGTCGCGGAAGAAAGTTAAGAGTGGGTGGTGTGTGTGAGGACGGGGATCGGTAAAATGAGGTGCCGGATCAGATTTCAGAGGTTCCGGATCCAGCTTGTTCCAGCACAAATTAAGCCCTGTGTGTGACCCTCGACCACAAAATTAAGATTTGATTGAAATTTTGAAAAGGACAATATTTGCCTAGGATGCAACTATTTGATTTTAAATTTTACAATGTGTTTTTGCCTATTATACACATCCAATCCTAACCCCACAATTCCGGTAGTACCCGAAATTTTTAACCTTGTGGGGACTTTTAAAATTTATTTATTTATTTTTTGACCGTTAGGTTTTGGGGAAATGACTTGAGTAAAAGGAAAGAATATACAGTTGTTACAGTATAAAATGACCTATATGAGGAACTAAAAGAGGAACACAAACGAGAAACCATTTTAAAAATATCCTTTCCTTCCTTGGATGTATTTATAGTTATGTGTTTGAGTAATACATGATTGTTTCATTCTATATGAAATTCCTTCCAATTTGAAATATAAATGTTTTCATTAGCAGCTTTATAACATACCAAAAATCTGATGTTTTCAGATGGATTTAAACTTATTTTTAGGCAACGCAGTACTAATGCTTTAAAGGGGTGATCCACAACAATATCATATTTTGAACTTTAGTTGATGTGTAATGTAGCTGTGTGAACATAAACAACGTCTCTGAATGTAAGACGCTCAAACTTTAATGCAAAGGAAGACATTGGCTTTTACAGAGGTAGCTTAGCAAAGCCTACAACGAACAAATTTTAGGGACTACAAAAAATACATCTGGGCTAGTGAGATCACAAATGCTTCAGGTTATGTGCATACACCCCGCGCTTCCAAAGGGCATGATACAAAGAGAAAAGTGCTTACAATTTAATTTTATTTATGTTCCAGAGAATTCTAAAAAAATATATAGCTAGCATTTGACAAAGGACAGCTTCCAGAATCTCTCCCAGTTCAGTGCTGGATTTGGCTAAAAGCTCCTCAAAGAAGGAGCAGCTCCAACAATAATAGCAGGATATGGATTGTGAGCCACAACCTGTAAGTATTTTTATGTATTAAAATAGCAAATTATTGCATGCAGAGTTTCTAGCGTTATCATTATGTTGTAGCAAGGATGAAAACAAGGATGTAAACAACGGGAAATGCTCTTTGGCACCGTTAACAATTTAGTACAAATTCATATTTATCAGTCAAACTCCTGTAAACACCCACAATCTTCAACAGCGCTGCATTGTCTCTCTATGTGGCCAATTTCCCTGCATTCTACATCTCAAATAATAAACTCACAAAAGAACATTTCATATTACTTACACACAGGGCTTTACATCAACACCCGGTTAAATGCAGGTAGATTTCAGCTGTGGCGGGTTAGATAACCACTCTCACTAGCCACTTTAGCTGGTTAAAGATCTTTCGAATTTTAATTTAGTTATCTTCTTAAAAGCAGTAAAGATGGCCCAGTGCGTGTAAATGTCATCTTAGAATCAAGAAGCAGCATGAAAAATAGCGTTCGTGCGAGCAAAAGAAACCGATGAAAAGTTGAAACCGAATGAGAGGATAATCACTCGCGTGCACAGGTGATGTGATGCACACGACTGTTTAAAAAGCATGTGCTCTCCCGTTTCCTGGCGCGAAGCAACGGTGCCTGGAAACGCAACTGCTGCGATCGGTTCTCTTTAAAATAGACTGTACAAAAAGTGATGCTCTTGCACCCACAATCCTGTGGCTTCCAAAAGTTTGGGATGTTTCTAAAATATGTCTTTTTGTAAGCATGCAGCAGCAGTTGCCAGTTTTGTTTTAACTAATCTTTGAACTGAACAGATTATGGGTCTAACGTCACCCATGTGCACATGATCATCCATTATCTCACGTTATGTTTTTCACCTGCTTTCTTTTGCTTACAATTATTTTTGTTAATACAATTCAATTATCATTGTTACAATACCATTGCCTATAGAAGATTAACTCAAGTTCAAGTTTAATTTATTTATAGAGCACATTTTTAAAACAGTCAGAAGACTGACCAAAGTGCTGTACACAAGACAAGTCAAAACTGCCCATGTATGTGTAGTTAACTAGTCATCTGAGAGACAGTTAGCGTACACAGACTAGGATACTGTGCATAGTTTTAGATACATGGCAGTGATTTATTTTTAAATGTAAAAGTTTTTTTAAGAAAGCTTTTGTTGAATAAAAAGAGCATGTATACAGCTATATTTAGCATATTTTTATATATTATTTAACTTTTGTAGCTAAGAACTAATAATTTATTTATTTTTGGTGTGTGATCAGAGCTAAATTTGGTAAATCCTCAGTGTTGAGCCCTGAAAAGTCCTGTGAAATAAAAACGAATTGCAATGCAACACTATGAAAGCACAGCCTATTTGCTCATGCACATTAAGCAAGTTCATATACACAAAAAAAGTAAAATGAATGAGGAGGCATGTGGACATAACACAAAGTCTAAATCAAGTAATTTTAGCATGCTAAAGTCAAATTTACGCATATAAAAATATATTCCCAACAACAAAATTGTGGCTAGTGAAAATAGTGAGTGGCTAGTACTGTTGGAAAACTACTAGCCACAGTGGCTGGTGATCAAAAAAGTTATTGTCAAGCCCTGCTTACACATGCTTATTCTGAATATATGTGAACGATTTTGTTTTAGAGAGCATGCATGAGGTTCAGCTGTGTCCTCTGTGTCATTTTCTGTCTGATTCAGGCTCAAACTGATAAAGCTAATAGCAATTACAGCGCATGCTTGTAGAGACATGACACTTTTCCTGGTCATGTGTAGCTGATCCGCGAATCACAGCACATTATGTTAGCTGACCAGTCAGAGTCTCTTGGGGGTGGGCCTTTCGGAGGAACTAGTAAATATGACAGTCGTTTTCATGTTAGCTGAGTAGTAAGATATATGAAAAAATAACATGATTTTCTACAAATGAAGCATGAGCACACATTACTTTGTATCTTATAAACACAACCACAACTTAGGAATACACTCTGGACCACCCCTTTAACTAATAAATATGCACAAACACTTTTTTGTGCTACAATGTGCTAGAGTACTCTACCAAATGACTCAAAAACCACTTGACTGGATGCAATGCCTAAATGAAAACGTTCCCCCAACCCTTGCTTGTCCTTTTTAATCAAACCTGAAATGCCATGCATGAATTTGTACCTCACTTAATAAGACTTCAAAAAATGAATTTCCCACAAATTGACTTCCTCTAAAACCAGGCAAGCAGTCTCTCCAGATTAGCCGTCGACTCAACCCGAGACACATGACAGCAAAGCACCCAGGATGTTCTCCACTTCTCATGATTGAAAGATATGACTGATGTCGATCTCCATGGGAAAGTACATCAAGGCGAGTTTGGCGAGAAACCAGGCTTTAAATATGAAGAAGCATGTAATGAGCCTCGGAGGAGCTGCTCTCAAGCTCTGGAGAGAGAATGGCAGAGGATAGAAGGAAAAAGAAAAGGATATTGAGGCGGAAAAGGGGATCAAGGTCTCGGCAGCATCTTACCCGAGGCTGTACCTCCACTGAGAACATGTCATAAGGGTGAGGGCGAGTGGGAGACATGCTGGTCAGATGGGCAGAAGGATAAAGGCTGAGTGACTTCATCTACACTCACGCTAATCTCACACACGTGATAGAGCTTAAAATATTGGCAGTATCTGTTACTATACTTTCTACAGTAGATCAGATCTACACAGGGATGCTGTGCTACAACACTCATTGCAGCAAATGCACATGTATGAATAAAAGAACCAAGTGCTTTTACAGTATGAACAGTTTGTGGCTCATCACTTCACATCAAGAAGATCACTGGTTCGAATCCCAGCTGGACCAGGAGTCGTTTCTGTGCTGTGTTCTCCTCGTGTTTGTGGGAGTTGGAATTGGATAAAACTAAAACTGGCCGTAGTGTATAAGAGTGTATGGGTGTTTCCCAGCACTGGGCATTCATGAGTTAGTGTACTTTCAATGCTGGGTTGTGGTTGGAAGAGCATCTGCTGCAGAAAACATACGCCAGAGTAATTGGCAATTAATTCCCCTGTGGCGACGACCCCTGATAAATCAGGGACAAAGTAGATGTAAAGTAAGTGATATATTTTGAGGCTATGTAGTAAGGGATTGGCATCCGTATCAATAACCAATCCAGGATATCTTGGCATACAAATTTAAATTTGTTAAATGGGAAAGCCCCTTGAGATGAACCATCTCATTTTCGAAAAGTCCCTAAGAACACATGAAAACAAACAGACAACTAAACAAAACAAACAAGCAACCAAGCAGCACACTTCACCTGAACAACCTCCCATAGTCTGTAGCTTAAGCCAGGGGTGTCCAAACTTGGCCCTGGTAGGCCAGTGACCTGCATAACTTAGTTCCAACCCCCATTAAACACACCTAAACCCGCTAACCAAGCTCTTTCTAGGTATACTAGAAACTTCCAGACATGTGTGTTGAAAGAAGTTGGAGCTACACTATGCAGGATACCAGCCCTCCAGAACTGAGTTTGGACACCCCTTGCTTAAGCAAATGAAACATAAATTCAAAAAATAAAAACAATTTGATATACAAACAATTAATAAACATTTATATTTAAAATAAAATTTATAACATTAAGCAGTTGCTGCGAAAAAACGAAATAAATTAGTTCTGAAATGTCTAAATGTCTTAATAGATCTAAAAGGAGAAGAAAGCTTATTCCAGTCCAAAAGGGCTATATATTGAAAGGACCAAAGGCCAATTTCTGTTGTAATCCTTGGAAAAAATATATTCTGTTGCATTCGTTGAGAATGAATAGAACAAGAAACAGCTTTAAATAGAAATGGCATGAAAGAAACAAAAAAAAATACCAGTGATATTGTCATTGGGATTTAGGTTGAAGCAAGTCAAGAGATTCCTTTTATCCTCTTATACCATTTTTATCCTTATATCTTTTTTATGGTCTGATTATGATTCCGCCACAGCAGAATGAACCACCAATTACTCTGGAATTCATTTTATCCAACACAATCTCACTGCAATTCGTAACTTTTTGATTTTGTGGCTTATTAAGTTCTAGAAATTTTGATCATATCACCCCAATTTTATCCTCCTAACACTGGCTGCCTGTTAAGTTTCGTATTGATTTTAAAATATTACTTCTTACCCATAAAGCTTTAAATAATCTAGCTCCTGTTTATCTAACCAACCTCCTGTCTCGCTACAATCCAACCCGCTTTTTAAGATCTCAAAACTCAGGGCTTCTGGTAGTACCTAGAATAGCAAAGTCGAATTAAGGAGGTCGAGCCTTCTCATTTATGGCTCCTAAACTCTGGAATAGCTTTCCTGATAATGTCCGAGGCTCAGACACACTCTCACAGTTCAAAACTAGATTAAAAACCTATCTTTTTAGTAAAGCATACACTCAATGCCTCAAGGAGCAGTGTGATGCATGAATGTGCTCCACGCATCTCATTTATATACACTATGAATAGCAGCTATGCTAATTATTCTCTTTATTCTCTATTTCCACCTGGGGATACTCATCCCGAGACCCCAAGAGACTATGCAGTGCCACTGATGCAATCCAAGACCTGTGAAAAGATGATCCCAAGGTTACACAATCCTGGAGCAGGCAGTTTCCTGAGTAGCAGCTGTGGTGGTCATGAAGGAGTAGAGAGCATGCGTCTGACTCTGTGACCTCCAGGGACAGCCGAGTCTTTGTGACGTCCAGCGTTCTCTAGCTTCCTGCACCTAGACTGCAGCTCTGCACAAGACGTTTGGCCATAGGAGAAATGGTTGTGCTCAACTGAGCCTGGTTTCTCTCGAGGTTTTAATCCTTCACCTACGCCAATTGGTGAAGTTTTTTCCATGCCGCTGTCACCACTGGCTTGCATGATTTGGGACTTGTAGAGCTGCATATCGATGGATTACTCTTCAGTGTTTGAGAGTTTATCCTTACTTTATTATATCAGGAACTTTTTCCCGATGAGTAAAACTAGAATAAAATGTGTTTCTTTGCTGTTTTCTGTATACCAAACTATTTCTGTTTACTGGCTCCTCAGGCCAGGTGAAGAGATCATTGGAAGCTCCATGTAGACTGCTGATAAGTGACCACGATGGCTGCTACAACAATATTACTGCTTTTTAGAAGTTAATTAAGTTAAGTCATTCTGCTGTGTGAAAATTCTCTCTGAATTAGTTTGCTGTAGTAGAGTGTTTATTTTACTATTCTTTATACGATGGCTGCTAGAGCGCAAGTCATCCTTGAAGTGTGTCTGTGTGTGTGTGTGTGCGTGCGTGCGTGCGTGCGTGCGTGCGTGCGTGCGTGCGTGTGCGTGCGTGTGCGTGTGTGTGTATCTATTCATTGGATGGAATGACAATGTGCTATATGTTGTCCTCTCTTTAAATACAATTATGAATGATCTATTATAGCTGACCTCTGCCTAGTTGTCACCTAAATAACTGTGGAGAAAATGCTTCAGTTGTTGCATCCATGTGTGGTGATGTTTAAGCTTATTTGTGTTTTAACCAATCAGGTTCTTTCTCTCTAGAAGCAACCTTCTGTTACGGTATAATTGTAAGGAAAGAGCATCATAAAAACTCTATGTAAATGTTGAAGCTGACTTCTGCTGATGAATCTGCAAACAATTTTCTTCAGTAAATCTTTCTTTATTTAATTGTATATCGTGACACATTGTCCATCTTACAGAGTCCTTGGATTTAACTATACACTCCCCTTACAGCTGTAACAATCAAACATAGATCTACATATCATTGAGAAGTGAATCACACTATATGATTTTATTTTTCTTAACGTCCAATGTCCACTGATAGCACGTTTAAAAAAAAAACAAGAATTCAACAGCCTTGAAAATTTACATTTCAACAGAACTTTGTAATGAATTCTGCAGCGAATAAATTAATATGATCTTCCCTTTTATGCCAGTTAAAAGTCTGGAAGTTCTGTACAAGCTGCAAACGAGAAAGAGAGAGCTAATTCACACCCAGGAACAGCACATTACAATAGTAAAAAGCGAGATGACACAGAAGCATTACCAAACCTTCTACGTATCCTCAAATGAGAAGATGACCTTCAAATTAGATATTTGTTTAAAAAAAACATAACCACAGCATTTTTAATTGAAGTTTTTATTTATTTATTTATTTATTGGGGTGGCACGGTGATGCAGTGGGTAGTGCTGTCACCTCACAGCAAAAATGTTGCTGGTTCGAGCCCCGACTGGGTCTGTTGGCATTTCTGTGTGGAGTTTGCATGTTTTCTCTGTGTTCTTCTCGGTTTTCTACGGGTGCTCCGTTTTCCTCCACAAGTCTAAAGACATGCTCTATAAGTGAATTGGGTAAGCTAAATTGTCTGTAATGTATGTCCTGGTCCTCCAGGTTGGGGGTTGTCCTTTGGTATGGAATGACAGTTCAATAAGGTGGCCATGATTGCCCTTTAGAGGGCAATATATACTATACTATTTAGAACACACTGCCAAGCTTATTACTTGTTATTACTAGTTATTTCTTACTTTTATTAATAGCTTATCTTTGCAACATCTTACTTGGGTAGGTATTTTTTCTGTATTTCAGTGTTTATTCTTCTTTTTTTGTGCTTCTGAAAAAAAAAAAATATATATATATATATATATATATAATCTGCTTGTTAAGTGTGACATCATGCGATGTGATTTCCAGGACCATTCACTCTATCAAACTGTATAGGGAGGCTATACATAGCAATGTAATACTTTCGAAAATCACGATCGCAACATACATTATATATCCATGCATAATATCAGATGGCCAGAAAGTGATAATTTTTTATAAAAAGTTAAAATATTGGTGTCTGTGATGCAGCAAGTCCAGAGACTGTCGTGTACACCAGGATTTTATATAAAATCTATTTTAATGTGTGATACTGTATGACTAAAAACTAATATTTTCTCAATTCAAATGAGTAGCAGTTTGGACCAAAGTGAAACAGTATTTCATACGTCACGATTTAAGCAGGTAACTAATTAATTTTTATTTTAACTATTTCTTTTAAATACAGCAAAGAGACAACTGTCAATGAGAAATTGGGGCAAAATTAGCATTTTGAGATCTCCTTCCAGCTCACGTCACCAAACCTTACCTTTCAACCTCTTTCTTCTCTCCTCTGTCTTCGACATGCACACAGACACCCACATACATCGGCGCAAGCAACAATACTATCAGCCATTCCAGGCACGCAGGCCTCAGCACAATGTAAATTATTCAGCTGGGCTTGCTGGAGGCTGCAAGCGAATCATAAATCGAGACAATCTGGGGCCATTTCGAGGGTGACTATGGTTAAACGAAGCTAAACATCAATACAGCAAAACCCCCCGCAACCCTAATGCCATCAAAAAAGATCAAATCAAACCATTCACACTGGCTCGAATGTCACCATAAATGCTTGGCCGTCAGTTCTTTGGACCACCTATGCACCTGTCTTTTGTGGATTGCGGATTGTTTTGGCAGGGTTTCAGAGGTTAACCAACACTTTATGGATGCAAACCAACCCTGAGCCTTGCTAAATGACTTTAATTATGTATGGCTGCTGGGGCCAGAGGAGCCCACGGTTTACCTGAAGCAAAGCCTTACAGCATTCGTGTTCAGTGATTTGATAGAGAATTCAGTTAAAGCTCTTCTTGGACTGTGCAAAAAAAGGTTGTTATTGAAGAAATAAGTGTCTCAGAGATTCTGGCTTAACATGGAGTTGCCAAGGGTGCAATGAGTATTTTTAAAAACTATTTAAATAGAAACCACTGGTAATAAATTGGGCACATTTTTATAAACACATATTTTTTCCTCCAGTTTTTAAACTAACATTGTGTTTGTTTGTTTGTTTTTTATTTATTTATTTATTTATTTATTGTTTAGTGACCCGGATTCAATACAATTCACCAAAACCCTTAAGTCAAGGCTTTTAACAAGTAAGTCATAACATAATTGCAAATCGTTCGCTAATGAATAATTAAAGCAGACAACTGGAAGATGAAATCCACTGTACAATAGTAATTAACACATTAATTAAGAGTATTACTAAACGTGCTAGAAAAGCATTAACAGTAGTGACATTTTCTTCGAATTCTTCATTAGTCAATGATGCTGTAATTAGTAAAAAATGCTTTAGATCTTAAGTCATACATTAATTAATGATTATCTGTGCATTGCTTAATAATGAATTCAAGCAAATTAGCACACCGACAGGATACAAAAAAAAGTGTTAGTTTGGTGTGATGCACACAATGAACATTTGTGTTTTGATTATTCTTCTGAATTTGATCTAAGCCTATTCTTTGACATTATTAAACATTTAATTTCTTATTTTTTTTCTTGGTCTAAGTTTGTATTCAGTAGCTACAATGTACTCACTGTGTTCATAATCTATTTAAGAACAATTCTGGTGGGATTTGGGTAGGGTTAAGTACAGGTTTGTTAACATTCCAACCTAACACTCAGGCTTTCTGTAAAAAAAAAGTACAGTAAAGACGATTGTTAAAATGATGAAAAGTCATTAAAATGATGACACAGTTTATTGAATCTGTTTTATTTTTCTGCATTGTAGCTTGGTACAGTAATTTGAGTAGCCTTGTAAAGGTGGCAGGCAAGACCACCGGTTGTAACCAAACTGGTCCAATGGTAATTTACCATAATTATGTTTTAAAGAGAGCTCAGGGTATCTTATGACAAATTGAGTTAGAAATTATTTTATAATGGTGGCCATTAGGTCATTAAATGAGTCCAGCGGTGAGGGAGATGCATCTAAAAATGATTTTATGTTTTGTTGTAATATTTTGGTAATGTGTACAAGGAACTTCGCCTGTGTTATGGCACCTTGCTGCAATTTTAGTTTCCCTAAACAGGATAATAAAGTTGAGTCTGAGGTTTGTGATATGGGTAGGTTTAATTGTGGGTCAAGTTGTAGGGGGTGGTCAACAGTGTTATTACATTAGTGATGTTATTTATTCCTATAGGTATTTAATCAATCATGAATACAATGTAAAATCATGTATTTGCACAATAAGTACATTGTAACACATGGATAATTTCAATGTAGATACATATTTGTCAAGGCCACCTAATATAAAGTGAGGCCCTTTTTTATTATTAAACATACCATCTGCCAGAATACACAGCAAATAAGAAAGTGTCACATCAAATGACTTGGCTGATGGACATTGTGTCATTACAGAAATTTGTTGAGGGGAATACAGAGACTTGGATGAGGAAGCACGTACCACAGATCTAAGTTGAGTAAGGTAAGGATTTCTTGCCGATTGTTTGGACGCCAGAGACTTCAACTGGGGAATACAAGAGGGAATTCACAGCAGAATTGACGCTAGAGAACGAATGTAAACTTACACACAGGTGAAGAGTCCTATTCCTTCTGGGAAGCCACACATGGACTGAATGTTGATGTGATGTGTGCTTTAAATCCTGTGCTGTGTTCAAAAGACTGACAATGCTGCCTTTGAAGGTTGCATCCTGATGTAGGAAGACATGAAGACACATCCAAATCCTAATCTACAGAAGTTTCACTTCCTGTCTTCAGAGATCCTTCATCTTATCGATTGTGGGTAAAAAGGCAAGAAACATCGGTTTACAACATGTTTACCACTGTTGAAAAAATATACACAACACCACAAAATGTATAATGTTATAAGATAATAAATCAAATAAAATTATTTCTAAAATAGAGTCTCCTAATTCAGAAGCATGGCAAGAAGTGAGTTATCTACGCTTTCAGACAGCCATGGATTGAATGATGCTGTGTGCTTTTATACCTGGTTGAATGGTACTGGTGACTAGAGTGGGTTATTAGAAGTCAAGTTGATTATGCTCTCTGAATGATTGAGTGTTATAGCCATGTCAGAAATATTGCAATGAGTTGAATGCACATGAATGGCAGCATATATTTTAAGTTGGAAGTGTTGAAGTTACTTGAAAATTTAATTAAATAGTTTGATTATTATTATTATTATTCATTCATTTTCTTGTTGGCTTAGTCCCTTTATTAATCTGGGGTCACCACAGCGGAATGAACCACCAACTTATCCAGCACGATTTTACGCAGCGGATGCCCTTCCAGCCGCAACCCATCTCTGGGAAACATATACTACACTCTCATACACTACAGACAATTTAGCTTACCCAATTCACCTGTACCGCATGTCTTTGAACTGTGGTGGAAACCAGAGCACCCGGAGAGACCCATGCAAATGCAGGGAGAACATGCAAACTCCACACAGAAACGCCAACTGACCCAGCCCAGTCGAGGTTCGAACCTGCGACCCAGCGACGTTCTTGCTGTGAGGCGACAGTACTACCTACTGCACCACTGCGTCACCATTATTATTATTATTTTTTTTATTATTATTATTATTATTATTATTATTATTATTATTATTATTATT
>CAIGQZ010001492.1:5453687-5492939 GCA_903798205.1 Danio tinwini | reverse complement strand
ATATATATATATATATATATATATATTATTGTATTGTGAATATTATATTGTTCCTGTTTTAAAGTGTTGGGATACTGTTCGTTTTATGCATTAACTGTTCTTTGCAGCCACTTTGGGGTTTTTTTTTTTTACAGCAAGGACCCAATGGAAACAAGCTCAGGGCTTTATTAAAATATTTCTGCTGTTTGACCAAATACTGTAGCTTCTTGTTTCAATGTTCTGTTGGTTTTAACACATATTTAACTTTTTTTTTTTTTCAAAAAAGTGTTAATAAACTAATGTCACATGCATGTTTTTACTGCTCCATAAAAAAATGGCTGTAGAATTTAACAGGTAAAAGCTATAAAAATGCAACTGCAGTATATGAATGTAATAATGCTGAGTACAGTTGATACTCTGTATTAATATATTAATACTGTATGTATAGTGAATAACCATACATTAAATTTCCCAGAATTCCTTGACACTTTTTATGTAGTTTTTTTTTTTACATTACTGTGACTCATTTTGTTTTGTTTTTTCTTTTCTCCTCATTTATGCACATTAGAGTTTGGATACACTGTAAAATATTTGACCTTAAATTTACAGTAAATTACTGGCTAATAACTGCATTACTTTCAAAGTAAGGTACTGTACTATATGTAAATTCACAGTAAATTACTGTGAGGTAGGTCATAATAATATTTTTTTTAAATATCAAAAAAGTGCCTGTACTCGCATAAACATTGTGTAATAATTTATATCTTGAATAAAATATTAATATTGTTTGAATTACTATAACTAATGTGCAAAAGATAAAACCTTTTTACAGTAATTTGCTGTCATCATGATGCCTGCTTTAATTTCACAATACAATTCTGAATACGTAAAATTTAACAGTTAAATATCCTGTAAAGTGACACTAATGTAATTTACTGTGGAAAAATTACAGTAACGTACGTGTGTGTGTGTGTGTGTGTGTGTGTGTGTGTGTGTGTGTGTGTGTGTGTGTGTGTGTGTGTGTGTGTGTGTTTCTGTGTAACAAAAAAACAATGTGTAGACAGTGGGATCTATATTAATTCACACAATGCAAAATTGAAAATGATACCTGTTCCTTGCACGGTTTAAGAGTCTGTGAGTTCTTTTCCAATTGCAATACCTTATTGAAACTAGCAAAAAACCCTTCAAGTTTAGTCAAGTTTATAAGGGCCCAATGTGACCAAAATGTTAACTCTATTATTACTATAAATTAATATGGTAGTTTACCATTAAATTGAGAAACGTCTTTTATGTGTCTATTGCATTTTTAACTGTATAATTCTGGCAACCAACAGCTGCTGTTTTTACCCTGTTGTTAGTGTGCATTCAGGAATTTCATTTCCAAAATACAATGCTTTTCTAAATTATCAATATAATAACATTAAAATAAATATATCAATACATAAGTATACTAAAACAACCCAGCAACCTATTCTACTAAATATGAAATTCACCGCATCCAAATGGCAGCTTTGAAAAAAGTAATTGCCTTCATAAATCAACACAATTTTAATTAGTAATTGAATTTAGGGAGACTGAACACAGGCAGACTTTAGAGCAACCACTCCTGTTGACTTTAAATTGCATATATATTGAACCATTCACCCGGAGAGAATTGCTTACCTCAAAGCTTTACCTCAAAGGTACACAATGCTGCATTCAATTCCTCAAAAGATCCCTAAAAAGCTGAGGAAAATAAAGCTGCTGCAATATATCAGCTTGGAAAGGGTTACGAAGCCATTTTAAAGGTTCTTGGACTCAATTGAACCACAGTGTGAGTCATTACCTCTAAATGGCCGAGACTCGAAGTGGTGGTGAATGTGTACAGAAGTAGCCAATCTGCTAAAAATTTCCCCCAAGAGCATAGCAGCATCTTCTCTGGGAACTTTAAAATAAATCTTCAAAAATGTTTCCAAAGAATCACAGATATCTCTAGCATCAGCTTTGAGGTCAATGTTTGTGACAAGCAAGAGAACAATGGAAAACGTATAAAAAAGACAAAAACTAATGCTTGCCAAGAAGAACATCAAAGCTCATCTCAAGCTTTACCTGGATGACATGTGGAGGAATTCTGGGAAAACATCCTATGGTTTACAACTAATGCAGAACTTCACAAAATGAAATGTAGTTTCTGTTTGATTCTATGTGGATGTTTTGCTGCCTTGGGAACTGGATGACTTGTTATCAGTGCAAGAAGCATACAGTAAGTTCTGCTATAAACCAGGCAACTATTAAGGAGAAAATACATCGATCTGTGCATAAGCTGAGGCTTCGGCATAACTGGGTGATGCCAGCAAATGTCAAACCACAACAGAAAATTTTGGATTAGTGGAAAATTACAAGATGGTGGATAGGGTGTAAATTGTGTAACTGTGCCACATGGCCACACTCTGAAAACATATTTGGGTATGATATTATTTTTACCCCAAAAAATGCAGCCAGAGAAATTTGTAAATAATATATAAAATTAGAATTCTCAGACATTGTAATTTACTAAGTAGTTTAAAAAATGTGAGTACATTTTTAGTGCAGTATTGTTACTTTTACTCCACTACTTTTCTTCAACCTGCAGTCACTACTTTATTTTTTTTCTTGTCTATGGAGATTAGAAAAATGATTCTGGTCCAATTAAATCACACATAGAAGGTAAATCGCATCATAATGAACTACCTCAAGACATGGGTGATTCATAATTGCAGCAAACAGTTTGGAAGCATTAAAAGTGTCCAAGAAGAAGTCCAAAATCGCTCCGGTTACTAAGGTAACCCTCGTTCCCCGAGGGGGGGAACGGAAATGCTATGTGGAAACTTCCACTATGGGATTTCACTCAGAAAGCCAATCATCTGAAAGAGTATGTAAACGGGCCAATGAAATGCCAATGAGTTGGCAGCTTCAGCTTGCGCACCTGATGCTCGTTGCAATCAATTTGCTATAAAAGCACAGCACGCGCAAAGCCAAGCATCATTTTTTAGCGGAAGAGACTTTCACCTCAACAGCTAAGGGGCAATCATTATGGCGAAGGAACATAGCATTTCCGTTCCCCCCCTCGGGGAACGAGGGTTACCTTAGTAACCGGAGCGTTCCCCTTCGGGAGGGGAACTTCAATGCTATGTGGAAACTTCCACTATGGGGAAATGTTTGGAAAACGCCATAATGATTGAACCTTACTTTCGCCCCCGATGAGAGGTTTGCCAGGCAAAAGAGAGCGTGAGCGCACCTGCGTCACCAGAGGCGCGGTCTTCCAACGTGTTCCCTGGCCCTTACTTATCCCACTTCAACAGAAGATTTACGGATTTAGATATATTTTTCGGGAGCCGCAGATGCGTCTAGAACACTTTCTAGGAATTTAATACGACAGTACGTTGGGGAGCGTGCAGTCCCGATAGGGAGGACGCTGCGGAGGCCACCTGCTACCCAAGTGGGGAGACTAGTGGCGAGAGAGCATATGGACTACCCCTGAGAAGGGGGAGTACGCATATGAATATAAGATGGTTAGCGGTGAGGGAAGACACGGGTCAGCCTGTGAGGGGGGACTGCACCGTGGCAGTATAAGCATATGGGATCGCCTTGTGGGGATCGCACATAGCGGGCACCTATACCCAGAACGCGGGCTGACCAGCGGGCAGACCAATAACGTAACGGGCCAGCGCCTGACTTCTCCGCTGAGACAGATGCTGGGGGCCTCGGAGGAGTATCTGCAGGGTTCGCCAGCGGGGAACTTTACTGACAGAGCGAAAAAGCGCACGTATCTCCGCGTTAGAGAGAATGGCGCAGCAAGCGTTTTACAACACCTAACCGAATTTCTCATTTACCGCGAGGAAATCGGCTCCCCTCAAGATTAATAAATCTCGCAAAGTGTCGCCCAGCCCGCAGCTCTACAGTGTCTGTTAGAGAGGCGCCGCGTGCTAACGCCCAAGGATGCGTGCTTCGAGGAGCGCGCTCTCATTCCTGGGGGACACGGCTCGCCCTGGCTCAGATGAGCGAGGGAGATGGCATTCACGGTTCAGTGGATATGTTCCAACCCCTGTTTTGGATACGGCACTTCCCTTCTGCCGATCACTGTAACAGATAAAAGAGCTGAGTATGGTCTGTATAATACGCAAAGCGCGAAGGACGCAGCAAATAAAGGGGCTGGGTCTGCCTCCTCCGTTGGCAGCGCTTGCAGGTTCACTACATAGCTGAAAGAATGCTGTAGGAACCTAGAGCACCTAGGTGGGCGGGGGTCTCAGGTAAACGTGAGAGTGGGCCGGCCCAACACGCTGGCACATTTCGCTGACCGAAATGCCCCCAGTTACCCACCCATTTGGCCGATGCGAACGCGACCAGCAGAGCTGTCTACCTGGACAGAAATCTTAAGATACTGAGTCGAGTGATCGAGCAGACCTCTCCTAAAAGAGATCTCCAAGTGGGTATGAGAGGGAAACAGGAATAATTAATATTCATGTCTCACACATCTGGGAACTGGATGATGAGACGATACTTCCCAGCGCGCCGCCATCACCGCATCCATAGAGCGGGGATGATCGTAACGCCAACCCCTCAAAGTGGAGGGGACAGCCTTAGCTCCAGTCAACTGAAGGAGGATAGCATCACTCTGATCTGGCATGTTCGGGGTTTCCTTCTCGGGGAAAAAGTTAACCACACAGCGAATAGACTCCACTTCAGGGCGTGGGCATGCCTCGTAGAGGGTGCGCAGCCTGAGTGACAGTGTTAACCACCTAATCGGTAGGTCACCTAAGTCCTCCGCACTCCATCTATGAACCGCACGTGAGGCATAGATCTGGGTGCGGGTGCCAAACGGTGCCTGTCCCCTGTTTCCAGGGGATGTGCCAGGGAGGGGCCATCACGAGGAGAGTAAAAAGCAGGTCCGATTGGGCCAGAGAGGCGCAATACGAGAGCTGTTCCTCGACCTCCCTGACTTTACACAGTATCTGTGCGAGTAGGCTCACTGGAGAAATGCGCATTACGCACGCCCCGGGGCCAGCTGTAAGCCAGTGGACTTTACAGGGTTCGCCAAGTGGGGAACTCAAGCGAGAGCGCACAAATCTCTGAGTTAGAGAGAAAGGCGCAGCCCATAACAGCTGGCCAGTCGGGGGTGGAGTCCCCATTTTCCCAGGCGAAACTGCCGTGAGAGCGAATGGCTGCACGGTTGAGCTCGGTGGGGAAAAATGGAATGCAGCGATTGCGCCGCGTATGACTCCGGGGGAGCAGACGGCGGGCGAGCTGAGACATGCAGCGAGAGCGGATACCCCCATGCGGTTGATATACGCCACCGCCACCGTACTGTCCGTCCTGACCAGCACGTGTTGTCGCTCCAGCACCGATAAAACGGCGGAGAGCGAGGAACACTGCCAACAGCTCTAGGCGATTGATATGCCAATGCAACTGGGTTCCTTTCCACAAGCCCGTGCTGCATGCCCGCAACACACGGCCCCCCAGCCCGTGCTGGAAAGCATCTGTCAAATCGACAATATTTCTGGACGCCTGTCCTAGAGGCACTCAGGCCTGTAGGAACGAGGGATCGTTCCAGGGGCTGAGGGCGCGGCGACACAGCGTAGTGACAGTCACCCGGTGTGTGCTCATGTGCCATGCGCGTCTGGGGACTCGATCGTGAAGCCAGTGCTGAAGTGGTCTCATATGGAGCAATCCGAGCGGCGTGACAGCGGCTGCAGATGCCATATGCCCCAGGAGCCTCTGAAAGATTTCAGTGGGACCACTATTTTGCTGTCTAACTCTCTCAGACAGTTCAGCATTAGCGGAGCGCGCTCTCAGGAGAGGCGCGCTGTCATGGTGACCGAGTCCAGCTCCAACCCGAGAAAAGAGATCCTCTGCCCGGGGGCGAGTTTGCTCTTTTCTCGGTTGACCTGAAACCCCAATAGGTGGAGGTGCTGGAACACCTTGTCTCTGTGCATAATCAATTGCTCCCGAGAGAGGGCTAAAATCAGTCAGTCACCGAGATAATTGAGTATGCGGATGCCCGCGAGCCAAAGGGGCTGATCCGGGGAGCGCTGGGGTCCCGCGGAAGAGCTGGAGGCGAGAGATTCACTTACCTTACACCCAGACTCCGGAGGGGAGGGCTGGAGGTGTGAGAGAATGGAGACCGTCCTTCCAGACCTCGTGAGCCACTGGCGAAGTGCACCAATCCTGCGAGCTGAAAGGCTTTTCATCGCGTCCCAGACTGGCAGTATTCGGGCTATCACATCCAGGGAAGGGAAAAATGCTCTCTCTGAGGAGCCCGACCCCCCACCGGGGAGAGAGCAGGTTCCCTCTTCTCCAAATGGCTGTCTCAGGAGCGCTTCGCGGTCCGTTAACCGGACTTAACGGCACTCTGGGACGGGGAGCGCTGGTTGCCTGTGAGGTGCTCGGCGCTGCCGCTGGCCAGAAGCGCAGGTGGGGGCGGAGCAGCACTCGTAGACGGGCGCTCTCAGCGACAAGCAGTGGATGTGGATGGTTCGGCGGGGGGGAGCGGTCTTACATCCCCGCCGATGGATGGTCCATCGTATCCGACTGCACCGCCGTGAATTCCTGGGTGAATCCACCAACGGTGTCGCCGAACGGGCCAGACTGGTATATGGGGGAGTCAAGAAAGTGAACTTTGTCGACTCCGCGCATATTTCTGCCAGGTTTAGCCCGAGGTGGCGCTCCTGGACCACTAACGTGGCCATCGTCCTTCCCGGGGCACACGCAGCGGACTTGAGGTCCGTGGAGCTCAGTCGGGTGCGGTGCGGGGCTTGTAACAAGCCTGGGTCTGAACCACCCTCGTGCAGCTGGGCCAGCACGCGCGCATGGACCCTGGCGTGCAGGGTGGAAGCAGCGTGGTCCGCGGCTGTGTGGGCTCTGGCTCGGGAGGCAGAGGACCAACACGCTTTGGACGGGAGTTGAGGCTGATTCCAGCAGAAGGAGGCACCACGCGGGCCCGTGATGGCACTCTCAATCTGGGGAATCAACTCGTACTCCCTGGCTGCTCCACCATCAAGGGTGGTGAGGCGGAGGCGCACGCAGATCAGGCAGAGAAAGATGCCCTCAAAACTGCGTGAGCCCACTGTGCACTTCCGGGAAGAAAGGGATGGGAGGCTGGAAGGTCTTGCCTTTTAATCCTCCACATACACCCATCTAGTCGGTCCGGCCGCGGGGCTGGGGGATAAACCATCTCCAGACCCACGACCGAAACAGCCCGGTAAAGCACGGTTATCATGCCTGTTTCAAGATCGGCCGCCGCCGCGCTCGCTCCCGAGGGGAGGGAGCGGAGGGGCGAAAATCTTTTATCAGAGCATGACAGCCCAGCCTCCGATGCAGCGGTGGACATCTGAGCCTCGGTGTCATCAAGTGAGAGGGCGGCCATTCGAAGATGGAGCGCTTCTCTCACTCGAAGCTTGGATGGAGCGCGTGGAGGAGCGAGAGGTCCACAAGCCCGAGGGTGGCAGATTTACTCTCACTGTAACCCTCAGATCTCCCCGAGTGCCCACCGCGGAGCGGGGGACAACTGGGGTGGGTGGCTCTTTTGTAAGAGCGAACCGCGATCTTAACTGCGCAACAGACATGCCACCGAGTGATGGCATGCACTGCCCGCGAGCACTGCATTAACATGCTGGACCCCCAGATATGAAACGCAGTGCTCGTGCCCATCATCCGAGGACAGGAAACCACCGCATCCAGAAATGCACAGTCGGAGCGACGTCTTGAAAAAGACGTGCTGCACGACCGTGTTGCTCTTTTAGGAAATTCGCAACAATACATACCGCTCTGGAGGACCGGACCCAAAGGACGCCAGGCAAGGGAGAAACCCAGCTCGACCGTCTGCCACTGCGTGTCACACACTCTGGACCGGGAGATCGCTCTCGTTCACTCTCTGTCTGAAACTCAGCTGGAGGAACCCTCATCGACTCTCTCAGAAGGCTGTTGAAGTCTCTGAAGTGAAAATTATGCTTGGCTTTGCGCGTGCTGTGCTCTTATAGCAAATTGATTGCAACGAGCATCAGGTGCGCAAGCTGAAGCTGCCAACTCATTGGCATTTCATTGGCCTGTTTACATACTCTTTCAGATGATTGGCTTTCTGAGTGAAATCCCATAGTGGAAGTTTCCACATAGCATTGAAGTTCCCCTCCCAAAGGGGAACTTTATACGTATTGAGCCAAAGACTGTTTAGATGCATGTTACTGATGAAAAATTGACAGATGTTTGTTTGGAAATGAAAATCAGTTTGACTTCAAAACTTAATGACAGGCCTTTGCCAATGTCCAATGTCCAACCTAAAATCAACCAAATATCAATGTCTGATGATGTTACAGCTTGACATTGTGTGGACGTTACCAATATGGCATCTATCAGATGGATTTTGGTTGCCATACCTGATGAATAAATGTATTTTTTGATGTCAATATGATTTAAGATGTTGGCTCAACATTGGATTTTAGTCACTTTCCAATACTACCTAAAATAAACAAATATCAACATCATTTGACCTTGTTATTGGTGATTAAAATAATGTTGTCCTTAGACACTGGCTAGACATTGAATTTTGGTCACCTGACGTCACAATCTAAATCTAACCTTATAATAACGTCTTATGATGTTGTGTGCCTGCTGGGCACAACAACTAAATGCACTACAGAATGTTAGGTTTACACACATGCAGGGGTTAATGTGTGCCAGAACAAGCCGTATCCGGATCCGGCACCTCTGAAATCTGATCCGGAACCTCATTTCACCGACCCCCCTCCTCACACACCCCAACCCTCTTCGTCCACGACCTGCACCTTTAGTTCTGAGTGTGTATAGTATAGATTTACTGTTAATGAAAACAAATTAAGATTAATAAGTTTATATTACAAATGAATTACCCATATAGCACTTTAAAAGCATGGTTCTTTATAGAATCTTCTAAAAAGGGCTCTGCTGTATGTACGTTCTTCCAAATGTTCAAATTCTTTATAATCATTTGTCCTAAAAGTCTACTCGAGATGATTTATGAATGACAGAGAAGAAAAGTAATACATTCTACAAGTCATTTGGAAGGGAAAGCATGCATAAAACTTATTCATACAACAGGGTTTCAAACGATATAGAACACAGTCTCTAGGTAAATGTCAAAGAAAATGGAGTACTATACAGTAGACTATTCTAATTGCAGCAAAAGTACTCTTGAGTACATCATATTGATTTGCTTTGATTTGAAATGGTAAAAATGGTACTTGATTGTCATGAGAGTCACAGAGCTTGATGTTTCCTCTTCCTCATGATGTAAACCCAGACGAAATCTTTATATAACATCAGCATGTGAAGCAGCAAAATGAGGGATAGCACTGTCACCGGAGTGGAAGCACTACATGGGACAAGGGCAGCTGCCAGCATCATAACTTCACAGGGCATTAATTGTTTCACCACTGTCAGCAGGATTGTCTCTGCTCGTTGAACCCTGGCCAAGGAGCAGCCCATCAGCCAAATTGGAGTCCAGTAGATATGTAAGTAAGAGTTCCAGGGAATGATGTTTTCGCATTACAGACTGAAGTGTCAAGCTCAATTTCGGGAAAAAAAAATGCTGAGGCCATGTAGAACTCTGAGCCGCTGTAATATTAACAGCAGAGACTGAAATGCAAAATGCGCAACAAACAATTATACATTTATACATGCTTACAGAATGACAGCTAGCTCAACAACTGATCAGAGTAGGGTTTTTAGTATTCATAAAAGTGTATACAAATTATAAAATTTTTGCTTGCTAGCTAGAAAAGAACTGGCAAACTCCCATAGATGGTGCTTTAGCTCTTTCTCTCCTCCCCTAAATCATTTGCCCAAAGTTTTGCTGTTGTTGTCTTTGTCTTACTTTGTTGAAGTAGCCTATACTTTCTGTTCAGTAAAATTATTTCAGTTTTAATAGGCCTGTTATGATAAATAATATTGTTGTGTGATATATTGTCACAGAAATTATTGCAATGAGTGATAATATTGCCATTTTAAAACAATTTTATGCCACTGTTTATATAATAATTGTACAATAGATGCAAAAAGGGCTATAACAATGCAACAATACAAAATAGACAACACAAAAATTAAGGTTATTTAGATTCTGTAATTTGATGTTAATGTCCTAATATAAATATTGACACTGGTCATGTACATATAGAGTGTAAAGGCTGAATTATACTTCTTATTATACTATTATATTATTATACTATGGTCCGGCGCAGCCTCAGCATAGTCTCTGATACTTTACCAACTTAATACAAACCTTGACGCGTAAAAATGTAACTACACATTGTGATGATGAATAGTGTAAGCTCTGTTGATTGGTTGGCCTGGAAGTGTTGATGAGTTTGGCTGGCTCTAAGAGGCGCAGGAAAGTAGTAAGCCCATTGGAGCGAATGTTTATCAAGTTCCGAGTCCTGTGGAGGAGCTCCATATGCTTGCTTTTGTTTTGTGTTTACTTTATGATTAAAGTTGTTGCACGTCCACCAGTTGCCACCTCTGAATGAGCAAGTTTTAGATACTTGTACATTAAGGTAGCATTACATGCATTTCCTATGCAAACAAAAAACACCCGCAAAGAAACATAGAAACCCCACTGCCAGCTAGCGTTTTGTAAGTATTATATTGCAGAGCAACACAACGCAGAAGTATAAATGCACAACTACGCACAAAGTATGCACCATGGGTTACGACAATCACTTGATGCAAGTATAATTCAGCCTTGAATGTCCTTAAATCTGAATGTGTGCTAGTTTTCACTGTGGCGTTTATAGAACTAGACTGCAGCTTTAAAACAGAGCTCATTTAGACAACTTCTTTCAAATTGTGGCTGTGCAATCTTCTAAAATGTTGATGACTTTCATTTTTTATGTAAATGGAATGTGATTTATATTGTATCACAAAAAAATTATTGGGGTCACACCCATATATTGCATGAATAAGTAATTTTATTGAATATTGTGACAGGACAATTTTTTAACTGAATTCTGAATTACTGGAAATGTTCTGCAGAGCTGCTTGTAGTTATATGATATTTCATAATTAATTAATTTTGTAATCGTCAAACTAGTATTGAACTAATCAACACTGAAGTAAATTTTAGCTTAAAGTCCACATGAACCAGAAGCTGTGAACTTTTTTCTTCTTTTTAGTATTGTGACGCAGTTCCTCGAGAAAAAGAATATTAATAGACAAAAATAGACAAAAACTCAGTCCTTATGTGTTTAAAGTTCAGAAAAGGAACCAAAAACATTGTCAAACCATTCCGTCTGACTTCAGTGGTTCAGCTGTAATCAAACAAAGCTAGAATTGCCAGTGTCTTTATATCAGATCAAGGTGTGCTTAGATTTAATACAAAATATCTTAATTTGTGTTCTGATGATGAACGGAGGTCTCAGGGGATTGGAACTACATGATGATAATTATTTAATAACAGACCTTTCATTGTTGGATGAACTAACCTTTTATTAATTGACTATATTATTATTGAACTTTATTACATCAATATTGGACTGACCGCTTTTGCCACATTTCTTGTAATTGTACTGATCTGAATTGTTATTGTCTAGAACAAGGGTTCCCATATTTTTTAGCCTGCGACTCCCAAAATAACAATATTTTTGGAGATGGTTATAAACTAACAAATGTTGTAGCAGCGGCTCACACACACCAATAGGCCTATGTAAACATAAGCATATTGAAAACCCAAAAGCTCATTCATTCATTTGTTTAAAATATTATTAACCTCACCTAATGGGACTGGTGGGCACAAAATTTTAGCACAAGTCTTGTCTTGGATTATTTTTTAAAACCACCACTTGGAGATAATCGTCATGGCTCATATTTATTGTTATTGTTAGTGCTGTAAAAGGTTTTAGAATGTTTAGGCTGGTAAACACCCCAGGGGTTGCGATCCAATGGAAAATAATAATCAAAGGCTGATGGCTTTTTGTTTGCATGTTGTATTTTTTAATGTAACTATTTGTATCTTTTGTAGGTTATGGAAAAAAATATGGTCATTTTAATAGATTTTTAAAATTTATTCGATTTTTGGAACTCAAAATGTAAGATTGTCACATTGTCCCACAACCCCCACTTTGAAAACCACTAGTCTAGGCTAGAACTGGTAAAACAGAAAATGAACTAATTTCATAATTCAATAATGAAATCAATTTCTTTGTAGTTTAAATAATAATCTCTCCTCGTTTTTGCATTTCTGGGAATTTTTTCTGTGATTTTGTGATATTGTGAATTTTTTTTCTATTTATCACTGTATCACTGTGAAGCTATGTTGAAACAGTCTGTATTATATAAAGCACTATTTAAATAAAAGTGGCATGACTTGGCTAGCAGGTGGACTCTTTTGACTTGGGCCTGTAAGCAAACACATCCAGACAGCCATAGTAAACACATAACAATCTGCTAAAACCACTTTGAATACTAAAGCAACATTACAGAAACCACCAACAACATGATAACACCTTCGGAAAGCCACAAAAAATGTTTGTGGCCCTGAGGTGGATAAACCAACGCAGTCAGGAACACACACTTTCTTTTGCCATGACCTCCTTCTGAACTGTTGTTAAAGACTGCAGCTGTCTGGCCTCGATTTCCAGGCAATGGTACAATTGCTGAGACTCGGTGCACAGGGATAAGCTGTTCTCTTTAAAGACAGGGAGGAAATGTCGGAAACACAAGCTTCTTTCATTCTTGGCAACTACATTTCTACATCAGGCATTTTCATATTATATAATATTAAATATATATATAAGATGGTCAACGTAATTGGTTTCACTCAATCAATTCACTTAGCCTGGAGAGGTTAAATGTTTTTGTTAACTGGCTTGTTAGTTTAAAGGGGACACTTGATAGACAGAAATTGCAGGGTGGCTCTAATGATGAAGCAGGAAATAGCAGTGCCACTCAAATGTTTCCTTCGCAGTGAGAACAGCCACAGCCAATCAGATTCAAGTTCACGTGAAAGACCATAATAATTGGCTGTCACTGGAATTCATCACAGCAGTGTCAATCAATTCCAGGGCCTTTGGGTCAATCTGTATCAAACTGAAAATAACTATTGACATATTTAATTAATTAAATAGATAGACTGATAAGCAGGGCAACATGCTTGTATTTGGAGTCTTCTTATGGGCACTTACTATTTAAATCATGAAACAGAAGTTGTTATCTGAAGTACTTTCTGGAAGTCTGATTGTCGAAGTAAAAACTTATTTTATTTATGTTTATTTTAAACCTGTCAGTTTGCGTTAGTTTGGAATTCATACAGAAAAACTTCATTACCCATGATGCTCTTTAAAAAGAGCGTCACAAGTAGCAGAGCACCCCAAAAAAAAATGAGTGAATAATTTCATGTTTTTATATATAACATCTCAAAACACATACTATGCGTGTATATATATATATATATATATATATATATATATATATATATATATATATATATATATATATATATATTTATATATATATATATATATATATATATCGCTTTAAACTTCAAGTACATAACCAATCACTGTTAAATGAACGAGTTTTGTATTTGTGTCATTCTATCTTTTAAAATTGATTGTCATTTGCAATTCTTTATGGGACTTTATTTCTTTCATCTTTAAAGTTGTTGAGTACAGGTGTTTTTTTCTTATATTCATAAACTTTTTTTGGCTTCAAATCAAAGTTTACAATGATTATCTTTGTAGCTGTTGGTTTGGTTTATGACTTACAGTAGAATGCTTTGGTGAGGGCATTTTTACAATTAATGTTGGGAAAAAATTATGAGGTAAAACACTTCTTAATCCAGTGCTACTGAAAACATTGCCAGGCATTAATGGGAGAATAGAGAAGATAATAGCAAAGTACCTAACCTTAATCACCTTTAAATAATAATAATAATAATAATCAAATAATAATAATAATAATAATAATAATAATAATAATAATAATAATAATAATAATTATTATTATTATTATTATTATTATTATTATTATTATTATTATTATTATTATTATTATTATATTTTAACTCAATTTAGATTTCTGGTATCAAAATTCTTGATCATACAAGTTAGATCAATGGTCTTAAACTCAATTCTTGGGGGGATGCAGCTCTGCATAGTTCCAACCACATCCAACGCACACCTGCCTAGTAGTCTTTAGTAGTTTGGATCAGCTGTTTTTGATTAGGGTTAAAGCATGTGAATCATAAAATACCCAAACCAATAATAAAAAAAACCCTAACTTGAATAATTTGCTGTTAATTAATTTTGCAGTTGAAGAAGAAGAAAAAGAAGAAGACAGATAAGAAAGTATAGCCTATAATAGATGCTTATTTATTTATTAAATGTTACTCATTTTGAATAATTGGGAGGACAAAATGCAGATTGATATTTATTTGCACATAGGCCTCTCCACCAAATATTGAAGAGATAGTTTAATAATTTTTTCGAATAAAACATCAAAAACTACAGAAGCAAGCAGTAGGGGAGGCTAAAAGATTTTGAGATTTCCAATGATTTGTTGTTGGGCCACGAAACAAACCTCTCTCCTCAGACAGATCGTTTGTTTACTCTTCTTTTATGTTAGTCGATCTAATAGACTTGTTGTGTCACCCACTCGTTTTCCTCTGGAAATATCGAGTGAGAGTGAAATGAGAGGAGGAGGGATTGCTGCTGGAGATGTCAGTTCGCCAGAAGAGGGCATTCGGATTCTGTCTGACAAAGTTATGGTGCGACAGGCGGTTGTGGTTTAACCACTCACAATCCTGCTGCATCTCTGTACTGTCGGGAACTGTACAGGAGAGGAGAAACATTCCCGAATGGAGTGTAGTACACTTCTAAACATAATCCAACGAGTGCTGTAATTTTGGACTGGATTGAAATCTTCTAAACATCACAGCACCCATTTATATCAAAACAAATCGTCTACGGATTATTCTACGGTTAGCATCATCCTTTCGGAAAGACAGTATTTGCGCATTATGCTGCGATGGAATATACTGAGGCGGATGGGGATTGCTGGGATTTCCATAAGTTTGACGTGTGATAGATAACTTGGATTTTGGAATCGTGCGTCTTCAGGTCCCTTGTGACTTAAGGTGTAATTTTAGGATTTCAAATGGATTCTTTACGTTCGAGTGGATGGTTATTGTGAACATTTTTGTTTTGAGGGGAATTGAAAGATATGGTCAGTGTGGTCAGTCAGGAGAGATTGAAGAATTCCCGCGCCTGCTCTGCGGTGGAGGAACACAGGCGGGAACGAGCGCTTGTGGAAGAACCGAAGCATCTGAAGAGAGCGCGTGCCATGCCGTTTCGGGTCTCGAGCGGTAGAAAGCTTTAAAAACCTGTGGCCAGGAGTTGACTGAGACGCGGTGATGGGTAAGTTTGTCTATTTTTTATTACTCGGACTTGAGTGAACATCACGGTGGATGCTTCATGGGTTGGGGAATTTTGGAAATATTTCCCTTCAGTTTTATTCTTTTTGCAGTGCAATGCGAATTGTGTTGAAACGGCGTCCATACAATAGAACCGAAAGATTGCATATATGCTTCTCTGATAAGCATCATACTGTATACGTATGCTGTCCTCTTTAAGAGAATTTGCATAAATTGATTCATTTTGCATTTGACAACCATAGTACGTATTTCCTCAAATCTGACCCCGCTTTAAATTCAGTTCACAGCGGTATGATGATTCTGGTGAGGTACAGTTAAGTAGCCTATCTGTCCATTCCTTATATTTGATGGTTTTATGGTCGATGCTAATTATTTTGTTGTTGATTTATGAAACTAATAAAACTTGACTTTCACGACTATGAAAGCAAATATGCGTTAAATATATAAAAAAGGAAAAAATGTAGGCTACTATAACTTAATTAGAATTTAATAAAATGTATCTTACATAAATAATATAAAACATTGCTGCTGTTATTTATGAAAGTCTATTTACCCTATGCACATTTTATTACCTAGATGGTAACACATTTCAAGCTAGAAAATAGAAAAGTTAAACTTAAATTGTTAGGTTACATGTTTCTAACGTCATATGAATAGTTTTAAACAGTGTTCAAACAATTTCTCAATATTTAACCTGCAAATTATGTTGTTAGGTGCTTTTCAGTTGTGATCCACCAAATGGTGCCATTTATCCACAGACCACACAACCCATAAAGTTGGGTAGTGGGTGAATATATCTGTTAAAATATTGGTTAGACTTATTGTCAGCCTGTTTCTGTTCTCCATATCTTACAAATTTAAAGAGCAGACTGATGCCAACTCATTGAACATCACTGGAATACTAATTGAACAATTTTTTTAGGCAGTTTGCTGGTGCACTATTACGGAGGATATCAGTAGTTGATGATTTTTTTTTTTTAATTTTAAACTTGGATGTGATTTAAAAAAGGCCACATTTTGTGCATGTAAATGTTAGTAGGTTTAATTTTTAAAGATAATCAAATTTGAAGTTTGAAAGACTTTATGAGAATAAAAAAAAAATAGGAGTTATCATGCTTAAATGTTTCTAATGATTTCAATGCTTAATTATTTAACTAAGCACTGTGATTAACTGTAAGCCACAGACCTTCTCATGGCCATATTAGAGTACTTGATTATAGACGTGCTCTCAATCATTTTACAGGGCCTATTTGACAGATATGTGACCTGCTCTGATTGTTATTCGTTAGCGCCATGCAGCGAGATGGCCTTCCACAGCTCATAAAATGATGAGCTATGCTTGCTGCTTTGCGGCACTGTAGTGGGAGATCTTGACAGCAAACATAAAGTAACCAACCTGGCAAAATTTTGGAGCATCACTGTGAAGGGTATATAAGGCTAAACAGAGGCAATATCAGTTTTTCCAAGAGAGAGAGAGAGAGAGAAAAAAAAGTGCAGTGCTAAAATAAGAACAGTGGCAGTGCGAGTTTGTTACAAATTAATTTTCATTAGACCTCACTTGGATCATTAACTTTATCAGCATCATTTCATTAGCAAATGTCATTAGGCTGATACAGTCTAATTTTCTGGTTAGTATGAATGAAAGCCAGTGACGTAATTACTTTATAGTGCTGCAGCCTGCATCAGTTGTTGGCAAGTGCTTGTTAGTGGACATCAGCAGCTCTGGCTTTGTTTTTTGTGATTGTTGTGAGTTGATGGCATCCATACACAGGTTGAACATTGAGACCACATTTAGAAATGTATCAGTGTCATTGCATTAAATTGGAACATATCAAACAATGTTCCATTTGTTATGGGAATATGGCACAACATTTTAGGTCAAAACAAATTTTATTTCATAAGAAGTTTGTTAAAAGTGATATTCAGGATGTAAACAATAGATATGCTTTTCAAAATTATGCTGATATTTATTTATGGTCAACATCTTGGAACGAACTATACAAGGCCACTAAAATTCACTAATGATAATTATTAAAAATCATTGTAGAAGCAGCAAAAAATGTGTAATTAAATCTGAGATCTTGATAATAAAAAAAAAATGAAAGTGTTGTTGTCTCATACATTGATTACATACATTTGTAGGTATAATTTGTAAGGCCATGGTAAACTAATGAGAACTAACATTTAAATTGATCATTCACATGTCCTGATAAGGTTGTTATAAACTACCTCATGGATATTTATCTAGTTCATCATCAGAGAACATCTGGCTTAATTTCTTTTAGATTTGGCTAAACTATTCAATTCCCATTCTTTTTTATGTTGTTTGGATGAGTTTTAACTAAGCCTTCAAGCTAAATGTTTTGATATTTCATAACATTTATAAATATATGTTATGGCCACATTATTCATCTCATAAAGAGATAATGCCTTAGGAAGTACATGTATTTAGCTCTGCAACCATGAGGTCTGGAATTTAAAGGGTTTTACAGCAACAAAAGTGTGTATTTAAAGGCCAGAAAGACAGCACAATTATAAAATCCCATTACAGGAAAATGTCCAGGCTTTGGCCAAGACCTTTACATAAATAACTTTTATGTAATAACTATAACAATGTTTAGTAGTGAGCTTACTGCTGAAATTATGAAATAATGAAATATACCTTCTTCCACCCCATTTATTTTGACATGAAAAACACCTAGGCTTTTCTTTTGTGCATAAAGGAAAGATTTACAAAGCGAAGTAAATATTACAGATTTGGTTGACTGACAAATATTTAGATTGTAATAATGGACTAATAGGATGACCGAAGCATATCTCTCAGGACATTTCCTTTCATATTGTAGTGGGCTCATGTTCAAGCTTATTGGAGGACTGGCTTGCTCTGATAGCATGTTTTCCTCTGCCAGAAAGAAGAATTAAACAACATGGCATGACTGGATTGATTTGCACAATCACCACTGTAAATTGTGTCCTGTGTGGTATCCTATTGCTGTATAAATGTAATATTTCAAGGGTTTATGATCATAGGACAATTACTATATTTCTTCTCTTATTATCCATCATAATCCTTGCTTTGAAACTGCACAACAATTAGGGCTGGGTATTGTTAACTACCTCACAATGCACATTTCACGATTCAACAAGTCCTAATGCATCACAATGCCCTAATAAGTTCAAGACTGAATTTGCACCGCACAAATAAGAGAGAGCTACTCTGTCAGAGAATGTGAATCTGCTGGGGTTTTTTCTAGTGTTGGGTTTATTACTGTACAGACACATTAAATTGGAGCAGAAATAATGACATTAGCTTGAGTTAGATAATATCACTTTAATTAATGTATTTTGTACATTTAGGAAATGACACCAGTTTACTGACTGTTCTTTTGTTTTTTTCCATTTCAGGCTTTGCCATGAGGCACCGTTGGTTCATGGTGCCACTGCTAATGCAGGCATGGCTCTCTGCCACCCCTTGCTTTGGTGAGCGTCCCTGCCCTCGGAGCTGCCGATGTGATGGCAAGATTGTATACTGTGAGTCTAGTGCATTCCGTGATGTTCCCAAGAACCTCTCTGGCGGCTGTCAAGGACTGTCTCTGCGGTATAACAGCTTGGCAAGCCTAAAGGCTGGCCAATTTGTTGGCCTCAACCAGCTCATTTGGCTGTACCTGGACCACAATTATATTGCCAATGTAGATGCACGTGGCTTTCAAGGGATACGGAGGCTCAAAGAGCTAATCCTGAGCTCCAATAAAATCACACTGCTTCATAACACCACATTTCACCTGGTACCAAATTTGAGGAATCTGGACCTGTCTTATAACAAGCTACAGGCTCTACAGCCCGGACAATTTCAAGGACTTCGCAAGTTACTCAGCTTGCATATGCGCTCCAACTCTCTCAAGAATCTACCCTCTCGCCTTTTTCAGGATTGCCGAAATCTTGAGTTCCTTGACCTTGGCTACAACCGCCTGCGAAGCATTACTCGTAATTCAATGTCTGGCCTGCTGAAGCTAACTGAGCTGCATATTGAGCATAACCAGTTCTCCAAAATCAACTTTTTCAACTTCCCCCGCTTCTATAACTTGCGTGCACTTTACCTACAGTGGAACCGCATTAGGACCATGAGTGAAGGTCTTACATGGATGTGGACATCATTGCAGAAGCTAGACCTTTCAGGAAACGACCTGCAGGAGATAGATGCAGAAGTGTACCGGGCCATGCCGAATTTGCAGACGCTTAATCTGGATTCAAACAAGCTTGTCAATGTGTCTCAAGAGGCTGTAGATGCCTGGACCTCTCTGACCGCAATTAGCCTAGCAGGAAACATGTGGGATTGTGGTCCAGTTGTGTGTTCACTAGTGGCCTGGATGAGAACCTTCCGTGGAAACAAAGAAATTAATATGATTTGTGCATCACCCAAAGAAGTTCAAGGGGAGAAGGTTATGGATGCAGTTGATGCCAATGGCGTGTGCAGAATTGCCCCTGCTACGCCATCTACTATATTTGTTCCCTCTACACCTTTTGTCGCCTTTGCTCAGACCCCAGCCAGCTCTTTAGTCCCAACTCTCAAATCTGGAGACAGTAGAAGAGGCCACGGGACATCTTTGGAAGGTAGCACTTATTCAGTTCCCTCTCAGCCTGCTGTCCCTCCACAAGAGCAAGACTTCGAACCAGTATCATTCCACAAGATAGTGGCAGGAAGCGTTGCACTCTTTCTGTCAGTTGCCATGATCCTCCTTGTAATTTATGTCTCATGGAAGCGTTATCCAAGCAGTGTTAAGCAGCTGCAGGAAAACTCTGCTGCTGCTCGTAAACGTCGGAAAAAGTCACGTGAGACAGAGCGCACACTCAGCACACCGTTGCAGGAGTACTATGTGGACTACAAGCCTAATAACACAGAGGGCACAGATGTGCTGGTCAATGGTACTGGACCATGCACCTACACAATCTCTGGCTCCAGGGAATGTGAGGTAAGACTCAACTCCTCAACTTACAATCCATTGAGTTTGGTGGGTAAACCGCTTTAAATCCATCTGTTCTTGTGCTGTTTTGATGCCATTTCAGGAGATTGTTTTTGTAGAACAAAAGTGTATGTGTGGGAGGGATACGTTTTTGGCAGGAATATATTTTAGAAGAGACACTGACTGTTTTTGGCACAGTAAGCAAGTTGTTTAACCTCAAACAGGGTGTTAATTTACAATTACATATTGATTTTTAGTACATATTTAATGATTCCTGTTGATTCACTTCATTTAGGAGTCACTACATTTTTTTCTGTGATATGGCAATGCAATTATACATTGATATGCCTGCAGTATCTTTTTCTAGTATGATATATCTACTTGAGGGTGATAGGATGGTTTTAATGTTGCTTTGTCGGATAGGCAGTTTGACGTTTATTTAAACCCAAGAGAGATCTTTGATTCTTTAATAAAACCAGTTACAATAATTGCCTCAAAATGCTGCTGTGTCAAAATTATTTGTTTGTCTTCATTAAAATATGTGCATTTAGCAGCTCCCAAAAACAAAATGAATTGGTTTTGTCTGTGCAGGAACTTCAAACACATCCTGTTAATGAAAAATCCTTCTAACCATCCTTCTAATCCTGGCTCCGATGCACTCATTGGATATTTCAACACTGTTTGATCCATTCTTAGTTATTATGAAGCAGTGCAACAATGTCTCACTATTTGTTTCTTCTTTTCCTCCTGATCTTCCTGGAGCTATATGAGCCTTTAATGACACCCCACTTTCTTCCAAGAGCTCTTTTTGACTTCTTCTATGTGCACCTCTTCATATCTATTTATTAGCTTCTTATCTTTGCTTTACACTCATCTTTCCTTCTTGAATCATCTTTCTCCCATTTTAGTTTATCCTTTTCTATGCTTAAACACAACCAGCAGTTCCAATTTAGGAAATACTAATTTTCTTAGTGTGTCACTCAGGAATCCGCTGAAATGCGTGTCTTGACAGCTAGGGTCAATTGGCGCTTTTTGAAGAGCTGGTTTTGTGTGTGTTTGTATACTTGGCTGTATTTGCATATGTTCATGTTTTTCCCAAGGGGCAGCTGCTGCCTTTAGTCCTTCGGGCTAGGAAACCTGTCAGTAGTGCAGTAAGGTGTCATTAGAGGGAGACAGTGCCTCTGGCAGAGCCATGATAGGGCGTATGTGCTGGTGGCAAGGAAGACAGCCTTGAGTGAAACAAGAAAGGCAGGTAGACATGCTAGCAGGCCGATTGGCATGATGCTAGACAGGTAAACAGGTATACAGAATCAAGTCACAGGAAGAGAAAACTACAAAGTTGGGTGAGAGCACAAAGGCACACAGAATGACATCCTGACAGCAATGTTGACCTCTCCACACGGACCCCTGTCTGTTCTCTGATCTGCTGCCTCTAGAGTGCTTTTTTGAGAGATCAGAGGTGCACATCAGAGTCCAGCAGATTGGCATGTTTTTCTCTAGTGACTTCCTCAAGTCAAGGAACACACTTTTTTGCAAATCCTTAAGTCTCTTACCCAACATATGTCCCCTTTTAGCCACTGAAATGATAGTTCTTTCTAACACACAACAACACACAATTGAAAGAAGCAGTTTGTCTCATTGTTTTGCTTGACCAATGATTTAGAGTTTACCTGTAAACTTGGCCCCATAAGCTCCTGCTGGCAGATGCAAACAATAGTATCTGGATGCAACCTTTATGATGCAAGCTGAGACTGCATCTCTCAGTGGTGCAATGTCAGACACAACACACTCAATGGAGCTAGTGACGTCACTATGAGGGGTGCATTGGATCTTCTAAGATTGCACTGCACCAGGTCTGCATCCAGACCCCTCTCGATACAAAAACATGAAATGATATGTATTTAAAATGAGTGGTTGCCTTAATGGAGTTAACTTGTAAACAAGCCCTCTAGCCCTTGTTCTCTCGAACCCACCCTCCCTCCATTTCTTTGCTTCCCATTAACAATCCTATAACCCTGTCTTCTCTCCTATCGGGAATCGGGGGGTCCAATCACTCTACCAAAATATTACAGAGACGGTACCCCCACTCTGAAGTTCTGGGCATCATCGTAGGACGCCTGATCAACCTACCTACCTGTTCACTATTTATCCTCTTAATTCCATTCCCCTTCATCCCACTGTTCTCTTACCATCCCCTTTAGCCCTACAAAAAAGTCTAGCACAAAGCGTGGCATGGTCCATGCTGGTGAAATAAAAGTTGAGTCAAACTGACTAAAAATAGATGCTGTGACTAAAATGAACACACCAATTGATCATTGGAGTGTTTTTTTTTTGGTTTTGTTTTATTATATTAGATGTTTGCAAGTATTTAACATTTAAAAGCCTAATGTGACCTTATTTTCCCTGGCTGCTGTCTGTGTCACAGCTTCTGGGGTTACATTTTAACATAAATGGGATTGCAGATTGAGCTTTTGTAAGATATTAAAGACCTCCCGCCAAAAGTTTAGAGTGAACTCTTCAAGTCCATAATAATCAAAAGGCCTCATGTCGATTGCACTTACTTGACCTTTTTCCATAATTTTATCCATTAATAGTCTATAATTCCATTCTATTTCTAAATTGTTTGTCTCTTTTTTTCCCCTGCCGTCCTCTATACCACAGCATTGCTGCATCAACACTAATGTGGTTTGGCTTCCCTCCCGTGCAGCAAAGCGCACGTCACCCATGATTGATGAGTTCTATTCTCTCTCCTGTGATTTGGTATTCCACGCGCGCACCTGATTTACGGGCTTTTCACATCAAGCCAAAAGACTAGATTCAAACACACAGTTCAGATTGCTCCTGTCTTGAAAACCAGTGTTCTCCTCATGCCTTACATCGTTCTGTTGCCTATCACAAATGGCATAAAGGTGTGGAAGAGACTACTAAAAGGGATTGTCGGCTGACCTCACCTTGAGAGTGGTTTTCTCTTAAACTGACATATGATTTCGACATCTTTCATCATAAAATAAAATGGCAGGATTTAATGTCTTCTTCGATCGATTTTGATCAGCCAAGGGTCTTTATCATCAGAACTCTAAAAGGCTCAACTACGGATGAAGTGCTCCTTCAATCCAATTATTTAGGTGATCTACCTTGTTTCACTGAACAGCCAGACTACAATTGAATGCGTTTGACAAACAACCGTATAAGTCCAAAAAAATTAAATAACTAAGTAACATTTATTGTATGTGTGAACTTTCTATACAGAAACAGTTTGGGGACATTTTAAAGCGACCAAGAGTCTGCATTTTAAACATTAAAATAGCTTCACACAGAAAAACCATTTATGTCCATTAGGAAGAATAGACTTGCTGTCATGTCCGCTTCGGACATTAAAATGGAAATCCTTAGCAAAAAAAGGAGAGCCGACATGAACAAATGGAAGGACAGACTAAGGAAGACTTTGTGGGGTTGCTGGGAAAGCATATTTGAATTAAAAAGGTGAACAAAAACCAGGGAAAAATCCACTGAAAGAGGTGAGTGGGAGAACCGTATATGTGATGTGATTGCTTTCTCTGAACACGCTGAGAAACACGAAAACAGTTAACCTATCAAAATAAACCACAAACCATATACAGTATAATAAAGCTGTATCAATGCATATTTCCCACCAGTCCTGTGTAAATTACGGCAAGCAGAGTTTATTGTTTGTTTATATATTTATTTATATTGTTAGATGGCGGATCGCGAAAACAGTTTGAAGTAGCATGTACTTCGCCAGCGCACCTGTGTTGCACATTGTTCATACTGTATTTTCTATTTTTAAATAATAATAATAATAATAAACCTGAAAGAAATGCTTAATGTTAACCTGAAGTTTCTGTTACTGTTTTAAAACTAAGATAAAGGAATCAGATCTTTAGTGGTTTAAAGTGATGAACTGGAGTTATACTATTATTCCACACTAACTGGACATATATCGTTCTTTCACATACAGTATGAGAAATATAAATCACAATTACTTTAGATTTTTAATACTGACACAAAAAAATGTTATCTCTTTAGAATTAAAAAGCCTTTGTTGTCTCTATCTATCTAGCCCCGACAGGGTCGGTTGGCATTTCTGTGTGGTTTTCATGTTCTCCATGTGTTTGCATATGTTTTCTCTGAGTGCTTCTGGTTTTCGGTCCAAAGGCATGCACTATAGGTGAATTCGTTAAGCTAACTTGGCTGTAGTGTATGTGTGTGAATGCGAGAGTGTATGGGTATTTCCCAGTGATGGGTTGCAGCTGGAAGCGTATCCGCCGCATAAAACATATGCTGGATAAGTTGGCAGTTCATTACACTGTAGTGACCCCTGGTTAATAAAGGGACTGAGCTGAAAAGAAAATGAATGGATGAATTAATATAATGTTCACAATCCAAATGAAAAAATCGTATTACTCAAAATTTGAAAATGTGGACTTACTGTATATAGTTCTTCATCTCAAAGCCTCAATTGCACAGCTGTTTTCTTTGCAATTGTGATTTATTAATGTTGATTAACAAAATGTTATGTTTTGTAAACATAAATGTAACATACTTTTACCTCATTACACATACTCATAAAACATAAAAGTGCAGGAATGAGGGTGTTACACTGCCAGGCCCATTGGGGCTGTCGTGTGTTTATACGTAGTCATGGAGGCGCTGAAATCATTAAGTGTGCTTTTGAAGGCATCTCATTCAATATTAATTTTTTTTAGTTGTGAGCAATTAGGGCAGTACCATCACATTTTGTCGTATTGTATATTATGTTGCTGTCACATTTGCATTAAAAGCTTAACCTGTCAGCCTGTGATGCGTTTCACGGATTTAAAATTGCTCTAATTGCTTTTGTGGGGGGAAAAAAAGAACACGAACTTTGGTTTAACCGTGGAAGGCCTACAACAGGGGCATTAATCATCATTAGACTCAACAAATTTTAGTTAACAAATTGGTGTTGAACAGTACCTTTGATCCTTGCAAATAATGAAAATGGACTAATCCCAGTAACAGACAAAGTGCTTGCTTGAGATTAACTTTTAGGCCATAAATGTGGTTAACAGTTTAGGATGGGCTCATGAAATAAAATCTAGGCTAAACTAGCAAGGGAAAGGTCAAGTAAAAACAATGCACATACAATTAAGTCCTTTGTGCTAGCAGATTGTCTTTTTCTTTTTTTCTTTTTTTTTTTGAGTTTCCAAAAGAAAAATACATATATCTCAGTGGACAATGTGTACAGTATACGTAATCTCACATACATCTCACGTACGTAAGTGGACAATACGTAATCTCACATACAGAAAGAGACTTGCAGATCTTGCAATGCTTTATATTTTCTTCCCTTTAACAACATCAACTATAAACAGTAAAACATTGGGAGCTACAAATTCTTTAGAAGATTACCTTTAAATAAGAAAAGATATATATTTAGACACATAATATTACATTTCAAAGTTAGAATTCAAGAAAAATCCAGGCATATTAGTGAAATATACTCAAATATACCATTTACTCCAAATTAGAAAAATGTATTCAGTCTGTGTTCTTAATTAAAATGATTTTTTCAAAGTGTGCACTGTATCAATTCATTCTTCAGCTGTAGGTGACAAAAATGTAATTACTTTTTTAATAGTTTAAATGTTTCTTGTCTTTATTAATCCATCCATTTAAATTTATATTACTTAAATATAAAGACTCACAAGTGAAAGCAATCTCTACTTGAAAGAATGCTGCTGTAAAAAATGGCGTCTAAATGTATTTTAATCTCTTTCCAGTATGAGGTTAATTTCTGACAATTCCAAAAACATGATGGTGATTAGTTACTTTTTCCCCACACATTCTCCAGCAGCTAATGCCCTTTCCTCTGTGTATTTTCTGTGATGGTGTGATAAAAAACCTTAGAACATTTTTGCAACAGAATTCTGTCCACATGGCTGAGCTGGTACATTTCCATTAAGTTTTACAAACATTCCCCCAATCCTCATCTGAGATATTCAAATTTCCTTCTATGTTTTACTTATCTCTAACATATAGTGTATTGTCTGGTGCAAATTTGCAAAATCCCTTATATCATTTTAAAATGATCTTATTACATGATTGGGCCTAGACCTCTACAGATTTTTTTTCTTTAAAAAAATAGAAAATATATACTGTAGAATAAAAATGCTGCATTATTAGCATCAGTTCAGAAAATACATAAGTGAAAATACAAGGTTTGTCAGTGGGAAAGATGCACAACTCTGTTTTATGCATGAGCTTATCATGTTTTATATTTGAAAATATATAACAATATATAATTCTATGAAAATACATTTATATAGTGTTTTCTCATGTCTGTGTATTTCCCTCTATTTTTGATCCATTAATTTGATCCAATCCCACTCTTAATTCTTGTAATGATACAGTATATTCTTTCTATTTTTAAAAACATAAATTCTTAAACTTTTTTCCCAATAACTTTTTAACTCAAATTTCTATTACAAATGCACTCTTCTAATTTTAGTTGATGGCACACATCCTGAAAGGTAATCAGGAGTATTAATTGCACATCTATCACATTTCACTTTGACTAGAGGACAGTTAAAAGGGATAGTTATAATTTTCTGGAAATGCACTCATACTCAGGCCATCTAAGATGTACTGTATGTTTCACACTTTTACTTTAATATAAGATTACGATTTTTGATCTGAAACTGTGTTTTTTAGGGATTCATAAAATGCAAGTCATTTGCTAAACTGGAACTTTTCCAAGTCATAAAAACAACATATTGTCAAAACAAATTGCTACCAGACAATGTTTTAAGTTCTTATGAAGAGAACCAATAGATTTGTTCAAGTTTGGAGCATAAACATCTTGTCACATTGACTTTTAATTTACTGTAAATTTAAACTTCAGCTAATTCTTTCTTTTTCTTGCAAAACCATTTGCTCCTAATACATAGTCAAGAGTAAATTGTCTTAGTAAATAATTTTGTTTAGTAAATTAGTCTAACAGTAAAACACTAGAATATTCTCTAATGGTAAAAAGAGGAAGTAAGAAATGGGATGAGAAAGTCTAGAAGAACAGATCAATCTCGCGGTGGCCCAAGAGTCACAGCCCATTTAATATAGCACAAATCATGCTTTTTAATGTCTGCGGAGTACATTATAATTTATTGCGATTATCATAAACTCAGGCCTGCAGCCTGGCACAAGGGCATTTCAGCCGCACCGCTCAGAATGACTTTCTGATAGCGAGCCTTGACGTCAATCACAATGAAATGACTAAGCGCACTTTTTCTTCAACCCTTTTGATTTTTTTGTCCCAGTATCTTCAGTTTGGCAAAGCTTTGGCACCTGATAAATATTTATGCCCATCAGTGCCTGTCAGTTTGGCCAAGGATCCTGCATCATGAACAGGACTGAAGGGTCCTCATCTTTTGCTCCATCGATCAGGGAGGAGGAACACAACCAATGAGGGCCCTCGCTGGAAAAGTGGCCCCTCATGTCTGCTCATGAAACCAGTGCCATTGAAAAGCGAGAGTGCTTTTTGGGGGGGTGTATTTGGGATTGTGAGAGAGGGTTGTTTTGTGTCCCAGATGGCCTCTTGTATCTCAGTGTTATGAAAAACAGAATTGGAGTGATTTGATGCTTAATTGGATTGTGTGGGGGCTAGTCCAAGTCGCCTATTTAAAACATAGATGTTGTTTGGGGGCTTTTGTAAATGACAGTCTAGAGAAGTGCAAGCACACTTGGCATAAAAGTGGCAGTAACTTGATGGTTTATTCACATCTGAACTCCAATAAATATTTAGCACCCTTTCACTAGATTTGTGACATGAGCAAACATTATGCCCTGATGCAAAATGTCAACAGTTTATGCTTATTATCAGCTATGTAAACTTATCATTTCCATTGGCTTTGTACTGTACTCTGCACAAAGATAAAGATGAAAATAAAATAAAATGTAGGGAAAATAATCAAATGCAATCAAAATAAATTATTCAGAATTACTTTTTCAGTATTTTATGGCGATATGGGGGTTTATTGGCAGTTTTTTGCAGGACATTATCAATATATTCTCATGCCAAGAATTGATATGAATTAAATTATCAGCCATGCAATGCAGCCGTTTACCACAATGGTGGCAGTACACCCAACTGCCTTCAGGTGGGGTTTCCCATAATGATGGAATAATAACAACGCATCAGAGATGCAGTGGCGTCTTTAAACAGTCCCCCCATGATAGGGCTGGGCAATTTTTTTTTTCGATTTGTTTTTATTAATTCGAATTTACATTTTAAGACGATAACATTTTTTATAAAACCAAGCTATCGTGATTTTTAAAATAAAAATATTAAAGCAGCTTTTCCACTATCGTGCTAAACCGTTCTAAACTGTTAGACAACCGTGCTGAATTGTGCTGACAGATTCTGTTTGCTGACGTTGCGGCTCTGTTGATGAGCTACCACAGCTGGCTCAGCGCAAGCGCGCTAGCCCATTGTCGCGAGGTGCCTGACTGAGCGTGAGTTTATTGCATGCTGCGCTGTATTCTGTAGCACAGATCGCTCTGATCTGGGTGAGAACTTTACCAGCGACTACATGCACTGCTGAAAGCCTTTTTTCCTGCTACGCATCGAATCAACAAAAACATATATCCACGGAACACGAACTTGCAGACTCTTTGAACAACGAGAAAATAATTGCAATTCAAAGCCTGGATGTCTGGTTTTGTATTTTATACCTGCGCACCCCCTAAAGGATGGTTGCGGCATGTTGTGAATGTCGGCTGTCACCGCAGAAAGTAAAATCTTTCTTTAATTTGAACTTTTGCTTGAAAGCCTTACGGAGTGGCACAGTAGTTGTTCAAGGTCCTGTAGCTATGAATAAAATCATAACCCATATATGCACCAATAAACAAGTAAAATGAATGAATAAATAAAATAAATTTAGATTCTTAAATGTCAGGTATTGCTTTTACTCCAAAAAAATATCAATACGTTTTGACAAATGTTTTATAAAATTGAGCAATTTTCAACATTTCAGCTATAGGCTGTTATACGATTCAGTTAAATATAAGATAGACATTTAAATATAGATAGATATGTAACAGGTTTCTGTGGGTTTTTTTGTTGTTCACGGTGATCTTTAATATCTACTGGGTGGTGTAGCTACGCACAAATATTTTATAAAACGTCAAGCAGGAATTTGTCTATAGTAATGTAATAGGCTACACCTTGTTGACCAATTTATTTATGTATGGCCATTAAAAATACATGTTCCTTAACCAGATGGTTTTTCAAGTTACTTTTAAAGAGATTGTTACTTCAGTCATGTTGTTGTAATGTTCTAAGTTGACTATAGTTACACAGTAAAAAAAAAAAAAAAAATCGAAATCTGAATCGTGAATTGGTCAAACTTTATGAAAAAATCTAGATTTCGCCCAGCACTACCCCATGATTTTATGTGACTTTTTTCTGATTGTTGTGGCCTAAAATCACTGATTTTGCTGCGGCGATTCTTAAAATTTGCGCCAGTATTTGCGGACTTATTTTGTAATGATTTGCTGTAAAAAATATATTACAGATAAAAGTCTTTATTACATGTTTTTTATTACCCATAGACCCAGACATTGGGTTCTGTAACATAAAATAACTCTTAATTTCAATATTTCATATGGAACCAAATAATTAAATTAATTCACATATTAATAATAAAACAAATAAAAAGTAATAAAGTGAATTTAAAGTGCCTATAAGTTTCTTTTACAATAATTTTTCTTTTGCATAGCTTGCAACTATTTAACAACTTTAGAGCATGCCAACTAAAGCTGCACGATATTGCAAAAATCAGATATTGCGATATTTTATTTTACTGTGAATATATATTCTGAAACTTATTCATCACAAGATGGCTTAAATCACTCCTTTTGATGGTTTGACAGAGTCTATTAGTATTTAGGTACAGAAATGCAATAATCACAAGGCAAAAATCTTTCTCTTACTTTGGATTTTCTGATTTTCAGTCCAAATATAAAAAAATCTTAGATCAAGTAAAAAAAAAAAAAAAATTATAGAGGGATAATTCTGACTTCAACTGTATATATATATATATTACCTTGAGTCTAAGCCTGTCACAATAATCAATTTATCAACTTATGGCATAACACTTGGACATGACCTCAATCATTTTTGGTGATGCAATATATATCACCCATACATAAAAAAACGATATAGACATTACTTCTGAGCTTAGTAATGTAATTGGCTGAATTGTAGCAATGCTGAATTAAGATCAAGTGTAGGGTCAAATCGAGATCGCAATCTTTTTTTGATTAACCTTACAGCTCTATGTTGTTAATTACATAATTTTCCCCATATTTTTCAAAATGATATGATATATAATAGATGGATTTCTTGTAATATGTATTATCTCAGAATTGCTGTTGTTATGATATAGGAATGCAGTATATTATTATCGAGAGCAATCTGTCATGATAATATCATATTGTGAGTGATTCTGACCCCTATTAGATTTTATATATCAGTAAAAATATATATTAGCAATTGCAATGTCAACCTTGCCATGAAAAAAAAAAGTTTTTACCAAAAAAGAGAAACCGTTTCTACATTTTTTTGTGTAAGCAAGTATTTTACTGTACTTTGAATATACTCATAAATGTATCTGTCAGTGTTTATAATTATTAAATTTAAATTGCCAAAAATCACACAAGTGGCAATTTCACAGCTGTCACATCCATAACAGAAAAGTGTCACATCCATAACGACACTTTTCCCTCATAAATGCAAAAATATAAAATAAAATAAAATCAATCATGTTTGTTCTTTATTGAGCTGACTCGTATCTGTTTGATTATCATTGTTTCTGTTGGGTTGTGCAGTTTAATTGACAGAATTTCTACAAAGTATGTTGTAGACTGTAAACTCACAGACTTTTTTTTGTCACATCCATAGCGCATGTTTATTTTCCTCATTTAAAGTATAAAATATGTTTACAGAATGATATTTTTCTCAACTCATAACGCTGTGGTTAGTTTTGGAAAATATAAACAGATGTGTCAATATAATGTTAACGTATACTTTCTATGTGAATTTATGTTTTGAGTTTATACGTCACATCCATAACGCTGGAATTGCTCATATATGTTTTCCCCATTCATTATCAAATTTCAGTATCAGGCAGAATTTTAGTATCAATGCATCTCCAACTTGATTATTTGTCATTATTTGTTATTATTATTTGGAATATGGCGTGTGCTATGGCTGGAATCTACCTCATGGAGTAATATATAAAATTGCTGCTTCAGGCTATAATTGTCTGCTTGGTATCAAATATTTTAATTACATTGCAGATACTTTGTGAAATAAGCATAAGCAATATACAGTACGGCAGCTTATTTAACATTTCCCCCATGTTATGTTGCATACAATCATACGACCTAGCTTTGCTTTGATTTATCCGGTAAGCTAACCAAGTTAGATTCCCACTGGCAATTACAGACTTATGTACATTCCAAAAACTGGAGCCCTAAAATCCGTCCAACAACAATGCTGTGTGTTTTATGAGTTGATGTAGGGTGGCGCTGGCAGGAAACACACTGGGAGAATGAGAGGCAGGCAGACTGAAAGCCTAATTAATCCGGCCTTCCTTAATTAGCCTCTGTCCCCTCCATTATATGCTTTCCAATGCGTTCCCTCCATTCCTCTCTCTCCCGCCTTCCATCTCAGTGTTTTTACTGTGTCCTTTCTCTCTCTCTTTATTTGCTGCTCTTTCTCTATTCATCTTTTTCACAGCCTCTATTTGTTCTGTTTCGCGTTCATTCCCTTTTCTTGTGTCCGTCTCTCTATCTTGCTGTCTTTCTCGCGCTCTCCCTTCGCCTTGCGAGGACATCGGCAATATGCTTCGGTGTGATAAACAAGCTCTCTTCGTCGTAGAGGGCAGCAGAGGCGACAGCGTAGGTGTCTAAGCCTGCGCGGTGTGTCTCTGACGGATGGAGCGAAAGACAAAAGCACAGCTGTGGACTGATATCAAGGGCTTGTTTTCCTGACCGGGCATTGTTTGTAAGGCACTGGGAGATGCTGCAATGGGAGAGCTGGTCATTGTTTTATGTGTCTGGCCCAAGGCCCTGGGCTGGAGCCCTCCCATGTGCTCATGTCGATTAGGATCATGTCATGGCTTGAGCAGGCATTTGGCCCAGTAGGCACACATGAGGCTCTCACCTCTTGAGTACAAGATGCATGGAGGGCTAGAGCATGTTTCCCATTCAGGGGCTCCGTTTTGAGCAGAAGAATACCGCTGATTATGATTGCAGTGCACAGACACAAGGGTAGAATTAGCAGAACCTCAAATGTCAAACTCCACACAGCAAACACTTACATAAAGAATGGGTTTTGTAGACTTAAACAGCAGTTTTTAGGACAGAGCTTCATTGTGTTAAAATAAATAGTTCACGCAAAAAATTTGAATCGTGTGATCTTCTACTTGCCTCATCCAAGCTTAAAATAGTTTTGGATTTTTCATTAGTTGTAGTTTTTATTTTATTTTAACTTTTTGTTTTCCAGTTCAGTTATTTTGTATTCGTTTTTAGAGGTAGATTTACAAATTTCTATTCAGGGTCCTTGTGGGGTCTTAAAAAGTCTTAAATACACTAAAATATTGTGTTGTGTGTCTTAAATAATTTTTAACAGGTCTTAATTTTGCTTTGTCCAAGTAAAGCTACTCAATCGGGCCGGCATCATCCAATGACCAACAATGCATCTCAATAAAACCTTATTTTTTATATTTAAGTTTATTGCAAAAAGATACAGTTCACAACAACTGTTAGACATCTTGACATCAAATTCCCCATTAAATTCCCTAATCAAGGAAAAAAAACCCAAAGAGAATCATTCATGATAATACCGAGCCATTACAAAAAACATCCTTAGTGTTTAATTCTGTATAAGTTTCAAATTTCATTCTTAATGGTCTTAAAAGTATCTTAAAAAGTCTTAAATTTGACTTGATGGAACCTGCTGAAACCCTGTTGTTAGTTTCTATATTTAGAAATTGCTTAGTTTTAGTTTATTTTTTATTAGTTTTAGTTTTTTTTTTTTTGCAAGATTCAAAATTATCTGAATAAATATTGTATATTAAAAAACTCAACCAAATATACTTTTTTTTTGACACAAGAACACTATCATCTACCATTACCTACCCATTCTACCCATCCTTAAATTCAAATACAAAAACCCATAAGATAGCAGCCTTAAGTTAAGTATGTGTGCAAGGCTGCTTCTGAGATTAAATACACAGTAGTGATGGGAAGTTCGGATCTTTAAGTCTTTTGTCTTGTCTTCGCAGATTTGGACTCAACATACCACAAATATGTAGTCAGCAATCATAATTTCAGTCAGTTAAAACATCATCATGATCTGAAAAGTTTCTTACAATTGCATTTTTGCAACCCATCTGAATCATGATTCACTTATTTAAATTCCATTTAGACTTTCTGTTGTAAATAACCTTACGTTTCGCCAGATCCTCCCATTTAAGCCCTTCATTTATCCGCGCTGCAGTTGCTCAAGTTTAGTTCAGTCACAGCATGCTGTCATGTACTGTTTGTGTTTGGGTCACTGAATCACGTTTTTCTCAAATCTGATCTCTGTGCACTGTTCTAATAACTGAATAACTCAGTATATATTGATTTATTTCCAGTCAGAGGGGGATATCAGTCATGTAAAAAGTAAGTTGTTTGTGGATAAGTGTTTAATATTACTGGAGACATGAATAATTTCAAATTATTCAATTCAATTTGGTGAACTAGTTTAATTAGTTCACTTAGAAGATCTGGTTAAAAAGAGCGATTTTGTTCGCAGTTGCGATCAGTAATACAGAAGTAAAACCAATTATTGGGCCCCAGTGTGTTAGATAAATATTTTTTTAAAGTGTCTGCTTGGGACGTATTTATTTAATGTTGTCATCGTGTTGCTATCATGTCCAGCCATTGAGTTTGTCGCAGGAGCAGCAGTGAAGATGACTGGAGGAGGACCGGCTTGATCTGGCCAATGGCATCAAGATTACAGACTCTGAGGTGCTGTGTGGTCAAACACCTGATAGCGCAAAGTAAATAGATTTAATTCTAAAAGGCTTACAGTATGTATTAAATACATTTAAAAAGACAAAGGACATTTTTGCTATATTTCTAGTTTGTTTCAGTTAGTTATGTAGATACGCAATGCATTTTTTGTTAGTTCTAGTTAAAAAAAAACTCATTTTATTTTTATTTCAGTTAACCTAAATGTTTTTTCAATTCTAGTTTTAGTTTTTTTTATTTGTTTTACTTAACTATAAGAACCTTGGCCTGAATGTAATTCCAAAACTCTTCTGAGGAACAAACATTAGAACCTCTTTTAAAAACTTGGAAAATGAGCTCTATTAAATGATGATAATAAATGAAGCAGAACATATCTACTTTCCTGCCAATAGCTCGGTGCATGATAAATACCTTTATAACTTTAGTTGTTCCCCCTTTTTCTCTTTTAAAGAATGTCAATTTGCATATCAATGTCATCTCTCCTTCCTCACGACCAGTGCAGTTGCAACATTTCTTTCTGGTTTCTTAGATTGTGACCAGTTTAATCTTTGGAGAGGGCAGGTTCAGGGAGGTTGAAGAAACTAAATGGATAATGCCAGAGCCTTCATTGTGGAAGCTGAGGTGATGTGGGAAATGACCTTTGAAGTCGTGTCTCCGAAATTCATACTCCAGTGGTTAGAAACATTTTTGATGGACAGCTTGTCAAGTGGGTATAAATTCCAGATAATTTTTTTAAAAGAACATCCTATATTGGATACTGTCAATACCCATAACTAAGTTGGAGGGAAGCTGATTTTCCATTCAAATTTGTCAAAAGTAATATTGCAAATTGCTCTAAACAAAAATATGGACTAACTCAATGAAAAAATGGTGGATAAAGTGAGCTTTTAACTACAAACAGAGACTGTTTTGAAGTTCCTGGTGACACAGGAACAAAATAAAAACACAAACATCAGCTCCAATTAATCAACAAACACAACAACTTAGATTTTACCAGGCACCATGATGCTCACAGTTTTAATTGGCTTGTATGTTTCATCTTGTACGTTTTACTTAACTTAGGAAAGATGCTCACAAGAGCGCAAACTCACGATGAGCGCTTATTCTGAACAGGGCGGCTTCATGTCAAGAGAAGTGCTCAGAGAGCAATCTCAATGGCAACGAGGTCGAAAAACATTGTCCCTGGACAGAGTGGGAGGATGACATGTCTAACCCATCACTGGAAGTGTTGTTTGGCGGCCATATAATCCTTCATGCATCATTTCAATGTCTGCTATGTCTTGTCTGCCGCCAAGGCCTGTTGGGAGCATGCACTTAACTGAGCCCTGGGACTACAGCCTGCCTCCTGTCAGAATGGTGAGATAACCAAGCGTGGTTTTGCAGGTAATGACTATTCCCTGTGACTGGGGCTCAGTGTCTTGATGGTCTCACGGGTCTCATTGTGAACTATTCGAAGTATAGTGCCAAGCTGATATGCGATTTTGCTGGCACTTGCAATTCTGTGTCCCCCGATGCAATTTTGAAATTTATTTTCATTAGCTGCAGTTCTCTAAACCATTATCATCTTCAGCAGGACAACCTTTATCACCTTTATTAACACCTTTATCAAATTTAGGGGGTTGTCTCTAATTAATGAGCTTCACTCAGATTATCACCAAATAAAATTAGGTTCATTTAACTGAAGGTTATTTGAGGTGAAAATCGTACAAAACATTGTACACTTGCTTGCAGGTCTTGCAGGTGGACAGCCTAATCCAAGGCATGTCTAATGGCATGTTCTGACAAAATGTTAACACTTTGACTGGCTGTTCAACTTTCTTTGCTTTTGCACTCAACCAGTGTTATTAAAAGTTAAACCATTTAACATTGTACTATTTCTTCCTTGATTGCATTCTGATTAGAGCTGTATGATTTGGGGAAATATCTAATTGCATTTTTTGACAGATATGGCAACTGCTCTGACAAATTTGCTTATCATTTCAGAAACTGATGATATACTGGGATTTTCATGCACAACCATCTCTAGGGGTCTCTAAAGACTGTTTCAAAAAAGAGAAAATATCCAGTGAGTGGCAGTTCTGTGAGCACAAATACCTTGTTGATGCCAGAGGTCAGAGGAGAATGGCCAGACTGGTTTGAGCTGATAGAATGGCAACAGTAACTCAAATAACCACTCGTTACAACCCAGGGTATGCAGATGAGCATCTCTGAATGCACAACACGTCGAACCCTAAGGTGAATGGGCCACAGCCGACTGAAGACCACATCGGGCGACCACTCTTGTCAGCTAAGAACAGGAAACGTAGGATACAATTTCGCACAGGTCCACCAAAATTTGAAAATGTTGCCTGGTCTGATGATTCTCGATTTCTGCTGTGACATTCGGATGGCAAGGTCAGAATTTGGCGTCAACAACATAAAAACATGGATCCATCCTGCCTTGTATCAACTGTTCAAGTGGTGGTGGTAGTGTAATGGTGTTGGGGATATTTTCTTGGCACACTTTGGGCCCATTAGTACCAATTAAGCATTGTGTAAATGCCACATTACCACATTATAAATGAGTATTGTTTCTGACCATGTCTGTCACTTTATGAACACAGTGTACCCATCTTTTGATGGCTACTTCCAGCAGGATAACGCAACATGTCATAAACCGTGAAACATCTCAGACTGGTTTCTTGCACATTACAAGGAGTTCACTGTACTCAAATGGCCTCCACAGTCACCAGAACTCAATCCATTAAAGCACATTTGGGATGTGGTGGAACGGGAGATTCGCATCATGGATGTGCAGCTGACAAATCAGCAGCAACTGTGTGATTGATCATGTCAATATTGACCAAAATCTCTGAGGAATATTTCAGTATCTTGTAGAATCTATGACATGAAGGATTAAGGCAGTTTTGAAGGTAAAAGTGGCCGAACCCAGTACTAATAGGGTGTACAAATAAAGTGTATATATGTGTGTGTGTGTGTGTGTGTGTGTGTGTGTGTGTGTGTGTGTGTGTGTGTATGTGTGTGTGTGTGTGTGTGTGTGTGTGTGTGTGTGTGTGTGTTTCAACCTCGTTGCCATTGAGATTGCTCTCTGAGAACTTCTCTTGACATGAAGCCGTCCTGCTCAGAATAAGTGCTCATTGTAAGTTTGCTCTCTTGTGTGTGTATATATAAATTTAATTAAACATACATTTAAAGAAAGTTTAAAGTAAATCAACATAAATTTATCGATATTGCAGCACACTAGGATATTATGCTGGTTATGTGCCTTACTCAGAGTACCACAGCAGTCACTGACTGAAAAACAGTACACTTACTATTGAACCTCTGGAACCCCTTTAGGGTTTTTGTGAGGGATGTACTAGGTAATTATTTTTGCTGTATCTCTGAAAGGCAAAAACTTCAGATGTGAATTTTTAGACATGATGATCTAAACTCGCTCTGGCTCTTTTTCTAGTGTAGTGGTTGGTGCTCTACAGATGGCCTATTTTTTTAAAGTGGGACTCCTTAATACCTCCATCGAGGGGCTGCGGAGTGGTAAACACTCCTTTCAACACTGGCGCCTGCGATCGTCCCAAATGGAATGATCCACTTATGATTTACTTTGCCGGTGCCCTTTGCATCCTCAAGAGCCTCCTACTTTCTGTCTGTAATTCTAAAACACCCCTTCTCTATCATAGAAGACCCCTGTATGTTACAGTAGATCCCACAATATTCTGTTTCCTCATGGGGCATAGGCATTTGTTTGATTTTCATATGGCATTTCTTTGCACATACTGTAATTATGATTGTTCACACTCTTGCAGTACTCTGTTCTTAAACAAGAGCTGTGCTGAGGTGTTTTCTCCTTGAGTAGGTAAGCTTTGTTTGAGTTTAAAGGGAGGGTACTGTTACCTCCTACTGCATTGCTTGATTCAAGCTCCAATTTTTGGATATGCCTCTTTAGCATGGCACCCTCTGGGCTATCTCTGGCTGTGTCAGATAAGTCAGATGCTATCCAAACCACCCACCACTCTGCCTTACTTTCTGAGTGAGTTGTTGTTGTATGAAAGGCTGAAAAAAAGAGCTTATACTGATCTAAAATTCGTGATGTTTTTTTTTTTTTTTTTTTTGAGGCAGTCATGTTTTGTGAGGCTTATAGCTTGTGTATGCATGCTTTCTGCATCTGAAACAAAGCCTTTGAACATCAAGCGAGATGCACAAGTTAATGGTCACAGTCTGTGTTATTCAGAGCAGAGGTTTGTAAAATTGCACTGCAAAGGGGGTTGCTTGGGAAATCTGAGAGAGATGATGATGTATGAAAATATTGTTATATGAAGTGCATTTAATTTCAGATGGAAATAATTAAGTTTAGCATTGTGCATCTTTAATTGAAGGAACAGGAAAGGGTGTTCTGTCGACTTGATGAAAAGTAAAGATTTTCTAAATGTTATTTTAATTAGTTCTGGCTTTGGAACAATAAAGAGGCAATTATTTCCAAAATGTTATAAAAACTTGTTTAGAGAATATTAAATGGCAGTTAATAAAGCATTAAAAGCTAGGAGCTGTGTGAGTTTAGCTGTAACTCTTGTTGTGGAGTCATCACATTGTACTAAAGATAGTAGAGATTAATTAGAGCAGTATAAATAGATGTGAACAGCAAAAAAAAGAGAGAGAGAAAACAAATTAAATGCTACTATGTATGTGAATATTCTCAAAAGAGTAGAGCAGGCTTTGATAGTACATCGTCATGGCAACACATGAAAACGGCTACATTTTTTTAACCAGCATATGGATTATTATTATTATTATTATTATTATTATTATTATTATTATTATTATTAT
>CAIGQZ010001492.1:5429355-5453677 GCA_903798205.1 Danio tinwini | reverse complement strand
TTATTATTATTATTATTATTATTATTATTATTATTATTATTATTATCATTATTATCATTTTACATTTATGACAAGTGTATCGCTCGCGTGCATAAAGCCTGCTTACCTTAGTAATAGACGACAGAAATAAGGCATGAGGGACTAGTTTTTATGCCTGCAAGTGCCATCATGGACACAGAACAACATTCAATATTCTTTTTTTTTGTCACGAAGTACAGCAAAAAAGCAGCCCATACAGTCACATATGCTATACATTTTAAGGAGGAGTGTAAATATTGCAGTTATGACATAGAGTTAAATGTGAAGCAGAAAAACAATGTCAAACAATCTACTGATCACGTTAATCTGACAGTTAATATGCATGTATTTTTACAAATTTATTCATTTGCATTACTGAGTGATTACTTTACAAGTGAAGGCAATATCTACACACAATATAAATTCCCAATTAGAAAAATACTACAAATGAAGTTATAAAATACTATATGAAAATACTTAAATAACAGACAAATCCAAATGCTCAGCGCAAGCGAGCTGCGTTCCAGACCAGTTCAGCTCAATGTTGTATAATGTCTTCGACACCGGCAGTAGTCTCAGTTAGCAACTTGATAGCATTTGACTTTTTAAAGAAGTGTAACCGATTTAAAAAATGAAGAATGGAATGTAACTGATGCATTTATGTTGTAGAATAAAACGTGAAAGTATCTTGAGTTTGTGATAGCCACAAATCTTGTTTAAGCAATTTAATCGGAATCCCATTCAAAAAACCAATTGACTTTGGGACGGGGGAATCGGAACTGCTAAAATGCTAACCCGCTTCCGGGTTTTTGCATACAAAATGACATCATAGTTCCTCCACTCTTCATCTAAGTGTGAACTATTGAAGTACTATCAATAGCACATTCAACAATTCATTTAATCTTTTTAAGGTGAAATGTTAAATGTAATGTATTTGTAGACTAAACGTACAACGAACAATAACATTTAAATGTTAAAAATGTTAAATGTAGCATATCAAATGTTTTTCATTGTTTTGTTTATGTTTTGCAATTGTTAACCAGGTGATAATTTTGCTGTTAAATGAATCCAGAGCAAGCACAATTTCTCTCCCTATTAAATATAAAGAGACTGAAGTGAAGTGATTACAGGATGATTTAAGACTCAAGGCAGAAGATGATTTTGATCCATTCCTACCACATATGGGTGCGCTTGATATGTATTTCTAAATATAGGAAAGTATTAGGAAAATGGGGCAGCACAGTGGCTCAGTGGGTAGCACGATTGCCTCACAGCAAGAAGGTCATTGGTTCGAGTTTCGGCTGGGTCAGTTGGCATTTCTTTGTGGAGTTAGCATGTTCTCCCTGTGTTCGCGTGGGTTTGCTCCAGTTTCCCTCACAAGTTCAATTCAACTCCCCTTTATTTGTATAGCGCTTATACAATGTAGATTGTGTCAAAGCAGCTTCACATTCAAGGTTATAGTAAATTGAAACAGTGTCAGTTTGATTTTCAGAGTTTCAGATCAGTTCAGTTCACTTTAGCTCAGTTCAGTGTGGGTTAATAATCACTACTGAGAGTCCAAACACTGAAGAGCAATTCCATCGATGCGCAGCTCTACAGATCCTGAACCATGCAAGCCAGTGGCAACAGCGGCGAGAAAAAAGCTTCACCAATTGGCGAAAATGAAGAATTAAAAAAAACCTCGAGAGAAACCAGGTCCAAAGTCCACAAGTCCAAAGACATGCGGTATAGGTGAATTAGGAAGCTAAATTGTCTTTAGTGTATGTGTGTGAATGGGAGTGTATGGGTGTTTCCCAGTGATGGGTTGCAGCTGGAAGGGCATATGATGCATAAAACATATGCTGGATAAGTTGGCGGTTCATTCTGCTGTGGCGACCCCAGATTAATAAACGGACTAAGCCGAAAAGAAAACGAATAAATGAATTAGGAAAATATCAAATACTCTGTCTGGATTTTAATTTTTTTATGGAAGACAAAACCAGAATAACTTAATCATTTGCACCTATGTTTAAATTGACTAGAGTTTATTGAACTCGGCTGAAAGTAGTATATTGGATGCTTTCATTGATTTCCCCATCATTGCTGGCATTTGAGTGCCGTCAAAGTCCTCCCTAGTCTCCTTCAATTAGCTTTCTGCCTAGGAGCTCTGTCAATCCCCATCTGCTCCCGTGCCTATCAATGGCTCCCCTCCACTGAACAAGAGAGAGATAAAGACAAGCCCTGTATTTAAAGCCTTTTTTTGCTAGAGAACAAACAAGACTGAGACACTGGAATAGCCAAACTGTCTGTATCACATATGGGAATGTTCATAAGCGGAGAAACAAGACATTTTGGGACAATTGCTATATAGCTTGGTCTTTGGACCCTGAATATCAAACAGATCACTTCAGAAAAACCCTGCTGTTTCCCATTGCCCTGGAGGTAACTGGTTCCGGATAAGTTGCATCTGAAATCAGAGATGGAAATTGTTCTAGCTGCTGAGTCCCATGAGGGCTTGGCATCTCCAGCAGGCAGGACCATATGGGCAGTCAGAGAAGAGACGATGGTTCCAATTTCTGTTCAGACTTCATTTTTTTTCCTGCTTCCCACTAGATTTAGGAGGGTTTCTGTAGCAGTGTCCAGCTTTTGAAGGGTTTGTGGTTTTAATTCCACTCATGGCTTGATAGAAAGCTTATATTCCTTGAGAGAACATGATGACACTTAAGATAGAAAAAAAAATCTTGAACAGAAGATGATGTTGACTCTGGTCGTGCTTAGCTGTTTTTCTTTTTACAAGACTCTGCATTTGTATTCAAGAGTTTGGCTTAGTCTTGATGGGTGGTGTAATTACCAAGCAGTGGGTGAGCAGCGGAATTGGCGACATTGAGATCACATGCTGAGATGTGCAGGAGAAGTACATTATGGCACCAATAACTTTACTCCCACAGCCTTATAGTGTGCACACAACTTTCTGTAGTCGCCACATACTGATTTTACAAACATTTAAATCCACAAATACAATAAAAGTTTGGAGTTCTGACTTGACTCCTCCGTAGTTTTATTATATACCCACATACTACTTTGATCGAAGGGCTGCAGTGTCTAGACACGCATCTAGTCATGAAACCAGCAGGTGCTTCCCTTGTGTGCTTGCTAATGCACCGTAGGCTATTCGGAAGTGTCCTGAAATGTCCCAGCAGTCTCCTTTATGATGGTCCAGACGTTCAGGAACTACTCATAGGAAGCTAATTCACAACAGGGATGAGAAATAATGAGCTGCGGAATAGTAGGAAGGCAAAGAAATAAAGCCCCACCAGCAAGCATGCACCAAGGTCACATCTGACAAGAGGAACCCTTTGGAGAGGTTAAGAGTTTGGGGATATTCTTTAAATGCCTCATTTTTGTTTTCAGCCTCAAGCCAGAGCGGAGCTTCATTTTTTATTTTCTTTGGAATTACAGGAATGACAATTTTAGCAGCCGTGCTTGCAATGCTGACAACAGCAGCAGCACACTGGAGAAGAGAAACCAACCAGGAAAAATAAAGTCTATACACAATGACTCATCGAACAGACGTAATGACCGCTGACTCCCATTACCAGGATGTGAGATGAGTTGAAGACCCAGGGCACTAACTTCTGTGGAGGTGTACTCACCCTCTTTTGACAGGCCAAAATCTGATGCTTGTCTAACGAGCCTCCTGATGAATCTCCGTTTCTATATCCCCTCGGATATCAGCCTCACGCCTTCCCTGAGTTATAAATAAATTCCTGCTGCATTAATGTCCTTGTCAAAATAAAGCAGTCTTCAACAAATGCACTGTGGAGCACCAATTCATAGTGGAAATTACTTTACTGATGGGATAACCTCAGTAATTTCATATGGCAGTCTTTACCTAAGGAATATATTAAAGTTCCAATGAGTCAAATGACATGTGGCAGTCTTTACCTAAGGAAGACGAGTCAAATGAAAAGGGTTTAGCTTGAAAATGTAGCATTCTAACTTAAGCTGGAAAATTCATGAGGTTTTTCATTGCCTAACAATCCAAATAGGATTGTATAATGTATAGCATTTTAATTAGCGCTAATATAACCAAACTGATTTTTATTGTTCCATTGAATTTTCGTACTGCATTCAATCGGTTTGCCTTCACTTTTATTCTCATCTTTCGTTTTTATTTGGACTGTTTGTTTTCTTGCAGTGCAATTCTATTTCCGATCCTCCCTTCATCCCATCACCTACTGCAGTGCCTGGAGGGGTTAGCCCCACAACTCTCCTGCTCAAGCGGAGCGATTATTTCTCAGCTCATTCAGTTTGACTGGAGGGGGAGACAGCTCAAAGCCCCTCTTGTTGGTGCTCATGGTGCTCAGAAATATGGAGAACAAATACTAGGCTGGGAGTATTGACTCGGCTGGTACCTTACCTTACCTGGCTCCTCTCACTAAGCCTGTTTAGATTCACAGCAACATCCTTCAGCTAAGCTTTACAAATCCCTGTTATTTCCCTGAAAATTGCTCTACGGATGCACATTTTTTTAAGAAAGGTTATCTTTTCCATTTGTAAATTAACCTTTTTGATAAGAGGATGAATGAGTTAATCTTATTTGGAAACCAATTGTAAATAATGCTTGTTTGCAGAGATTAGTCTTTATTGTTCTTGAAATAATGTTTGGTCTTATCTTAAAAGCAAAATGAGACTAATAAAAAAATAAACAATATATGTTGGGAAAGCACAGTTAAAAAAACTAACAACTTCATCCATTGATATAATTTTGCAGTCCTCAGCCTGGTACATAAGAATGGGATATTCATGTCCTTTATGGTGCATTGACTGTGTGATGGGGTGGCTTGGCTCATGCCAGCAGGGAATCTAACATAACTCATCTCAGTGGGAGATGGACATTCGGTACAGTTGGGCGGTAACATCGGGAGCAGGAGCCCAGAAAATGGGTGAAACGGAGGAGAACTGAGTGTGACTCTGGCTTATTTCATGATTTCATATCACAGAGATGTGGAACAGCTCAGTCCAGCCTCATGCAGCTTCTCCTCTCATTCTGAACTGGTCATGCTGGCGTGAGCCCAGCAAGAGCTTTACAGGCTTTAGGGAGTCAGCTGCCAGCTCTGTGATTGACAGGCATCGGCACTGATGAATGTGATGGGCAGCCCCTCGACAGCGCCTGCAGATATCTCAGCGTAGTAGGCTAATTAACTGTCCTCCGATAAATCATTGAATGTGGAGACTAGCCTGAGGTTAGGTTGAAAGGTTCTAGCTATTGGTTAGTGTTAGCACTTAGTTTATATCTTGACTTTTGAAATCAAATGTGAATGACAATTATTGCTGTTAGGGGCTAGATCAAGCAGAAATGCCTTCATTGCCTAAAATTTACACCCCACAGTGGCTCTTTCTGCTCTGGCAGATTAATAGTTCACACTTGTTTTTGCTGGGATGTCACTTTCGCTATTATGTCCGGATATGTGGCTGCATCATCACAACCTTGGGCTTCCAAGACTTTTGTTAGCCTTCAAAAATACTAGCACTCAAAATGGGCTTAGCTATAGTGGTCTTTGAAAGAAGACTTTTTTTGTCGCTAAATTATTGAACAACTGGAGATGTATTATACCTGCAGGGAGACTGCTATTTTGAGTGGTTTCTTTTGAAGAAAGACTAGAATTCTTGCAACACACTAACTTATCTCTTCTTTTCTTTACCCCCTTGAAAGGGGGTTCTTATTTTAGGGTTGGAATCAAAAGAGGGGTTTGTCAATAATGGATCTTATATGTCTGTTAAGGATAGTTAATTTTTAATGGAGAAACCAGTCGAAAGACTCATGTAAAGAATCCAGATTAAGATTCATCTGCAAACACCGGTGTCAGCTGCATATTGAACTCAAAGTTTTATGTTTCCAAACTTTAATCAAAGGCTGAGAATCAAGCTTAATCAAGGAAGGATGAGCACACTAGTGTTTTAAGCAAACCCAGAAATAACTTAACTCAATCTGTTGTCTTATGAACAATCCAAAGTCAGAAATTCACAATCAATTGCAACTGTTATACTGTTCCACCCAATTGGAGTATAGTCAGTATAGTGCAGTGATTGTTGCTATACTCTTATTCAAGAGGAAGCCTGAGGGATCTAGCCCACATAGCAAGGCCTGTAGAAGAGGTAAAAGGGTAATACATAAATAAGTTGATATATAAATAAATAAAGGGGGTTGAGATTTAGAGACGGCCACTGATATTGCGACCTAATGAAGGGTATGCAGCATTTCTCTGGAGCCAGGGCCCTGGCCTCGCAATTGACAAGCTGTCCACATCCGAGTGTAATTTAAGACCTTCCCCAAGAGAGCCCAACTGAGTTAGGACATGCCTCTCCCTTTGCCCTTCCTCTTTCTCCATTTCTTCATGATAGACCTAATATCTTTCACATTTTATCTCTGTTCTAAAACTTGCTGTCTGCTGCATAATAATATCTGAAATGACCCTAGAAGTATTTTTATTTTGTTGCAATGCTTTGCAACTTGATGCATCAGTAATGAAAGTCCACATGAGAAGTAAGCTGGGGGTTTGACATTACATGTATATTTACGCAGTGTTAATCTAATAATCTGTTTGAAACAGAACTCCTCTGAATTCTCAAATGCTTATGATTCCTTAAAATGCTTCCTGCTGAGCAAAGTATCATTCTGGAACAGAGTATCATTCTCTTCTCCTTGTACACACCAACTAATCCTTCTTTAAATTCACCTGTAAGCATTCCACCAGTCATTTATTTTCCCCGACTTGACATCTTTTCATTCTCTTCTGCTTGCCATCAATTTATCCTCCTACTCCTCTATCTCCCTCCCTATACCTCGCTCTCCTTCCTATTTACTTTTCGTCTCTTCTACCTGTCTCTGCCAGCCCCTGTAGTTCCTTATTACTGCAGTCCTCCATCCATCTCGTTTCCCTCCTTACATAGTCTTTTGTCACTGCTCACTCCTGCCCTCACTTGGCACCCTCCCTCTGCATCATTGTGATAGGCCTCTAAATTGTAAAAAAAAGAAATAAAGAAAGACAAAAAGAATGGACAGTGTTTCTCCACTTGCTTCTATTGTAGAAAAGAGCAGCCAAAATGATGCCTCAAAGATAGCAGATGATATCTTGTGTTGATTATGCGATTTGAAGCCAAGTCTGCACAGTAGTGATCATGTATCAGAGTTTTAGTATCAAGGTCCTGCCCATACTCAGATTTATGGCAAATTCATGTGATAAATAAGTTACTGAAATGCAAATAACTAACTAAAACTAGGAAGGCTCCGATCGATCAGCCAAAGATTAGTATTGGCTAATAATCATGTTTCATGAGTCGATCGGTATTTGCTAATCTGGCTGATCTCATGAACCAATCACAGTTGTTTGTTTATGAGTTTACAAGCAGAGGATACATTAGAACTGAAATCTTTTTTGCCTATCAGAACTGAATGTTCTGTGTTTTCAACAATATTGCAAGTTTATTAAATCCTGACTGGAAATATTAGGGAAATAAAAAATAATATTTTTTTTTTACTTGAATATTTAATAATATAACTTATTCTAATATATGTACTGTAATAAGCAGTAATTTACTGACCTATTTCCTTTTAGTAAATAAGTAATGGATTTATAGGTGTGCCTTTTAACTCTAAACTTCATTGAGACATGTTGAATTATTCTTCTATCATTTGCAATGTTTCCAAATTGCTTTATTATTTTTTTCTTGCCAATTTTTTTAAATCTTGCAATTTTTTTTTGTTTTATCTATTTTGTTCTGTAAAGTTGCTTCTAACCATGTTCACACTTAGGGTGCTTTCACACTAGCACTTTTGGCCCGCACCCGGGTTCGTTTGGCGTCAGAGTAGGGTACGTTTAGCTAGTGTGAACGTGTCTTCTGAACTCGGGTGAGCACCCATGAACCATACCCGAGTCTGCCTGAAAGAGGTAGTCTGGGGTACGGTTCATGCAAACTCTAGTCCGGTTTACTTCTGGTTTGAATGCAATCGTACCAAATAACAGAAGTGAACCGCCAACTGTACATCAAACTATTGTTTTTTTATAATGTTCATTTGTGTGTGTTTGTGTTTGTGTGGGTGTGCATCATGGACTGTACCTTGGTGACAAGTGGGACTGAGCCAGGGCAATCAAAGTGATAATGTCTGCTTGTCTCCTCCAAAAACAGCTTCCACAGACCTCATGTTATGTTCTGAACATTTATAATATTTTTGCGGCAGATGGACACGAGTCGCTTTCTGTATGTGCAAAACCAAAATATTCAGTAAAAGCAGAACAACCGCAATGTGCGGACGTCTTTCCATTTTGGTGCTTTGCTTTCATGTTCGTCACCTAGCAACAGCCATACACACAATAGCAGCTTGATGATGCAAGCATACTGGGGTTCAAAAGGAAAAGAGACAGTGTGAACAGAAACCAACTGAGAAGGTGTCAATTGAACCAAGTGTGAAGGCACCCTAAATGGTTAAGCATCTTATGTTTAAGCTTAAGTAGCATTTTTGGGCTGAAAATGTGCTTTATGCATTATAAAGCTTAAAGCTTGGTATCGGCTGATTACCATGACAAGAAATTGGTACTCGGTATTGGCTACAAAAATCCTGATCTTAGCGTCCCTAACTAAAACCAAACTAATTATAAAAATGACCGCTTGAACATACAACCAGTGTGAGCACAACTGCCTAAAATACAGAAGCCATAAATAATAATTCAAATTTTTTGTTTGGCTTAAAGCTTCCCAGTACTGGGTTGTGGATGGAAGGGCATCTGATGCATAAAACATATGTTGGAAAGTTGGTGGTTCATTCCTTTGTGGTGACCCCTGATAAATAAGAGACTAAGCTGAAGGAAAATGAATGAATGAATTTGGCTTTAAAAAAAATCATGTTTCATTTTATTAGATAAAAGTGTGGAATTTACTATAATGCTGCAGCCAGCCACCGTGGAGCAATCAATTGGATTTGGCTTCATTTTCCAGGACGTGTGTTGCACACCTGGATGGGCAAAGCCACCCATGTATAAGCACTCCATCTAATACCCCTCCAGCATGGCACCAACAAAAGCCTGACCCCTCTTTCCACCCTATCCAATAAGCAAAGAGAACTTGGTTTTCTCTATGGTTCTCCCCAGTAACAGTGAAGGGCATCTGTGCATCTGAACTCTTGCTCTTTATTGAATTAACATGGAGGTCAGATTGAATTATGTGTTGTTGCAGTCCCATTTTGAGTAAATGGCATTATGACAGTTGAGATTTAAAGTGGTGATTTGTTGAACACCAAGGGAAATAAATGGCCCTATAGAGTCCAAAGCTCGGGCCAGCGTTAAGCACACTCTACACACACTGAAAGATCAAGAATAAGGATTGTGCTCTCTTTCAACGGCACTATTTGTCCACTGAGTTTAACCACCCCATTTGGCTCACTCCGATTGCCACAAACACCTTCATTACCTTTGTTTTTAATCACTTTTAATAAAAAATATATCTACAAATGTGCAACAGTGTACAGAATGGTGAGCCTGCTCCGTAATAGCTTGTAAATCTTTCAAAACTGGTAATTAGCTACTGTACTGTCTCTTACCTGGCTTGGCTCCACTTGCCTACAAACTGGAGCCATACGCCAAACATTCTCTTTATTTCTGCTCAAATAAGCTGCTGTTGAAGAGCTTTGGTGGTGGAGCGGAGGGGGGGTATTCATTTTGTTTGTTTGCTTGGGAGAGTTGAGTTAATCTATTTACCCGTAATGTTTTCCTTACCTCCCATAAAGGATTCACTCATTTTGTCTGTAGTTCATTATCGAGCACGGCATTTTGTAGTGGAGCCTATTTTCCAAATGCATGGGGAATTGTAATAAGACTGAAGTGTTGAGTGCTACCTCTAAATATAATGCCAACTACAAACATTTGTGTGTGCGTGTGTGTTCCTGTTAATTTGCCACACTGAGTTTGCCTAAGAGTCCCCTCTGTACATCTGAGCTCTACTGAATGGTCTTTAAGCTGGGTTAATAGAGTTTGCATTTAAACCGCCACAGCTTGTATGAATACAAATAACCTCAATGCTGTGGATGGTTTTTCGAAATTAGCCTGTTATAAACAGTCTTTTTAAAAGGCGATGGACTGTAATCTGTGTAGCATTGTTGCTAAAACATTTTGTTATTAATATGCTCCAATTCCAGTCATTTTCTCTCACACCATGTGTGCATATTGCACCTCACTGAGTGCATTTTTTTATACCATAAACATCTGGGCATGGAATGTATTCAAAACATGTCTTCTTAGTCTTTGTGAGGGCTATGTTTTTGTAGGATAAAATGGATGGCTGAAATTTTGAACAGACATCTTGTGTAAGAGGAAAGTGAAATTTTTAGATTTTTTGACATAAAAACTTTGTTTTTGTTGACATGCTGTTAAATTTGAGCTGTCGCGTATCATGCTTGGGGGGAAAGCTGTTTGCTTTAGAAAAAAAATATATCTTTGCTCCCAGTTCCTAGCAGGCCAGGTTTCAGAATCAAATCACAGAGGGTTATTCAGAAGTTAGTGCGGCTGCTTTTTTTACATTGCACATCTATTTGACATATCTTTTTGTTCGGTTCATTGCTATGGTAATCAAATAATTTCAATCATTTGGATTTCTTGAGTGAATCCCACATTTTAACAGAATCTAGAAAGTGTGCAAAGACCACTCTGTATTATTTATAAACAGCTGTCATTTATGTCATAATCAGTGAAGCTTTGTACATTTACATCATACATGTATATATAGAAATGCAATTGCAGCCATATTGCACCAGACGCAGGCCACAAAACAGCTGATTGGTGGAGAGAAGACATACTGATGAAACCAATTATGATATGGGGACGGTTAAGAGACAGAGACCAGTGGGCAAATATGGCTAGGTTAACCCCCTACTCTTTTTCAAATGACATTTTAATGAGAGTCAGTTTAATGTCTTATCCGAAACATGGGACTCACTGAGCAGTAGGACCGACGTTAGGACCCACACAAACTGCAGGTTGAGCACCCCCTGCCGGTTTCACTAACATCTCTCATCCAGGCACTGACCAGGCACAGCCCTGCTTAGCTTTAGTGCACGACTATGTGAGAGTCACAGAGAGCTACCTCTAGTGATGGCAAATTTATATTCAGTGAATCTATTAAGCTGTATAAACACAAATGAGTGATACATATAACATGACAAAGCAATACCTTTCCAGTGAAAAGAAAAAACAAAACAAAAAAACAAGTGCTTGACAAAAACACATTAACACCAGTTAGGTCCCTTAAGTGCAGAATAAGTGCAGGTCAAATTAAGTCCCAGGGTGTATATTCGGAATGGCCAAGGGATCTGTGTAGAGACTGGTCTATTGGCCAGAGGGGATCATTATTTCTCTAGGACTGGCCTGCTGGCTAGTTCCTATAACTGATTTCATATAACTTCCTTGTGTGAAAACCCCTGAAGACAAAAGCACAAACAACCTGAAGGAACCTGAAACTGTATAATAGCAAACAGATATCTAAGCTTTGTCACCCACTAAGATTAAACCAGACCAAAGTGAAAGAACCCTGACAGCAATGTTTAGTTTAATTTTACATCCATCCATTCTGATGAGCCACTATTATTAAACTAAAAAAAAAAAAAAATATTCTCACATAAACATCAATGTCTACATGTGACTTTATCAGATTGCTTTAAAACAGGTAATGTGTCACACTAGGATGTCAGGGACCAAGTCATCATCCTCTAAGCTGGTTCTTGAAAACTGTATTCAGAAAAATGACTTTCCATCACTTCCCACTTGCCTTTCCATAGCGCTCACATACTGTGCCGGGTGGGGGTGTGAGGAACCGAGAAAGAGCAGGCTAGAGCTTTTCTGCAACACTTTTCATGCAAATAGCATGACTAGCACCTCTCTCTTAGCAGGGAAATTTAGCCGTACTTGTACATGGCCAATGAGCCATGAGAGCTGGATGGAGTTAGTCACCAGGCAACAGCATAACCACATAGCTCTTTCTATTGTTTTCCTTTTCCTTCCTCACCTCTCTCACTCTTTTACTCTTACTATCCAGTTGACAAAAAAAGTTGAGATTTCCACATGAAGTAAATGCAAAATAGCCCTTTTTAATGTAATTATTTTGTCTAGTTAGGTGACCAGTTGTTCTACTTTAGTGAACACAAGCACTTCTACCCAAGAAAGAACTTTGTGAGCAACTGAAATGAATTCTGTGTTGAATTCCCCCATGCATGTTTCTCCTTGAAGAGTGATAGAGAAGTTGTCAGTGAGTAAGGAAAGGGGCTTCAGGTCATGACAGGGGCGTCTGCATTGGGCCTCTCATGTGGCCAACATGTATGATCATGAGATATATGATGGCAGAGTTCAGTGTCATCTTGTCACCTCTCTTTAAGTGCTATAAATCACCAGAAGAAAGGTTAGTTAGAGCAGTGAATCCAGGTGTGTGCATGCATATGTGTTCATATAGCATGACAACTATGTCCCTACAAAAACCTAAGAGTATAGCTAGTTTGCATAAGCAAAAGCATAAGCATTCATAAATAATTTAGATTTGCCTAGAAGTAATTAATGGCTAGAAAACATCCGATGGCCTCTTAAAAGCTGCAGGGAAATTGGCAAAATGTTTCTGCGGCTACAGTGTGTATGATCTAAGTCTCCTTAATTAAAGATGCAATTTGTTTTTGTACAATTTTAATGGGGAAATATGGCAGTGCAGATTCATCATTAAGGTCAGAATTATAAGGTTCATAAATTTATGGTGATCCAAAGGAAAGCTTGTTTTAAATAATTATAGTATTTCTGTTGGAAATGTTTTCTACTGATCCTTTATTGATTTTCATAGGGGCATATGTCACCACATGGTTATATATATGCCTTTTCATTTATTTATAAAGTACACACAATGCCACAGGCTTAATTAAGAGTTAATGGTGTTCTTTATTGTTTTATAAGTGTTTCAGTAATCAAGGATTTCAAGCAATGAGCTTTCTGTGTACATGCATTTGCATAAAAATAGATTGTGCTTAACAATATATTGAGTATGATACAGGATATCACTAGCAGATAGGGTGACCAAATTTCTCAAAATGGAATCCAGGATGGACAGACATACTCACCCCCACCCCACTGCACATATAAAATCATCTACACATGAAAACAATAGCTATATGAAAAACAAACGTAGTGCATCATAATAACTTGTTTTTAAGACAAGTGTATTAAAACATACTTTAAAATGTATAATGATTGCGTATACACTCACCGGCCACCACTCAGACCCCTTTTACTATCAGAACTGCCTTAATTCTTTGTGACATAGATTCAACAAGGTACTGAAAATATTCCTCAGATATTTTAATCCATATTGACATGATGGCATCACGCAGTTGCTGCAGATTTGTCTGCTGCAGCAGAAATCGAGACTCATCAGACCAGGCAATGTTTTTTCTCAATTTAGCCTCAGCTTCCTGTTCTTAATTGACAGGAGTGGCACCCGTTGTGGTTTTCTGCTGCTACTGTAGCCTATCCGCCTCAAGGTTCAACGTGCTGTGCGTTCAAATGCTCTTGATTTTATTTGAGTTACTGTTGCCTCTCTATCAGCTCGAACCAGTCTGGCTATTCTCCTCTGACCTCTGGCATCAACAAGGCATTTGCTACTACAGAACTGCTGCTAACTGGATATTTTCTAATTTTTAGACCATTCTCTGTAAACCCTAGAGATGGTTGTGCGTGAAAATTCCAGTAGATCAGCAGTTTCTGAAATGTCTGGCACCAATGCCACATTCAAAGCCACTTAAATCACCTTTCTTCCCCATTCTGATGCGCAGTTTGATCTGCAACAGATTGTCTTGACCATGTCTACATGCCTAAATGCATAGAGTTGCCAATGTGATTGGTTAATTAGAAATTTGCGTTAACGAGCAGTTGGACAGGTGTACCTAATAAAGTGGCCGATGAGTGTATTTATTCTCGCTAATGTACCTTTTTTGCCAAATATATTTATTAACATTTTGTGCAGATACAATATTATATACATACAAAAATAAGTACTGTTTTGCTTTTTTTAACAACTAAGAACCAATGACCATAAAGAACAATATAGTAATTAAATAAAAAAACACACAAAAAACACAATAAAAAGTAATAAATAAATAAATAAATAAATAATAATAATACAAAAGCTTTATTCCTCTTCTGCTTCAAGATCAATAGTAATAACAAAATAATTCAACAAAGGTTTCCATGTTTTGTAAAACATAAAACATAACATATTTTTTATTCATCTGTCATATGAAGGTGGAGATGTTTGTTTCCACTGAAGGAGAATAAGCCTCCTAGCCAATAATGTGGTGAAAGCAACAACATTCTGTGTTGTTGAAGGCGTATTTGGCCCTAAAGGAATTCCAAATGCTGTTAGAGGTTTTGGAGTGGCTGATATGTTAAAGGTTTTTTCAAAAGTATCAAATATTTTAGACCAATACACTGTCAATCTTGGACAAGACCAAAACATTGGTGTGTGATTTGCTGAATATTGTTGACACCTATTCCAAGTATTACTTCTATTTGGGTATATTTTGGCTAATCTGGCATTAGTGTAGTGTGCTCTGTGAAAAATCTTGCATTGCATTAAACTGTGTCGGGCACATATAGAAGAACTGTGTACAAAATTGAGTATATAATCCCATTCTATTTCACTGATGGTGATCCCCAACTCTTGTTCCCAGGTATTCTTAAGTAATTCAGAGGAGTCAGAATCCAAAGAATGGTAGCACTTATTGTGATGGTCCATTTGAGTATTAGTAGACTGTCTGCTAAATATCTGTTGGTACCGCTCCTTTAGCAGACATTTAACTGACTATAAGAAACTTTGTAGGTACATGTCAACTTACACTAACCCTAACCCTAGCAGTCTACTTATAATCTAATGAGAACTAGTTCACATTTAGATGCAATGTAACTTAAATTCAACAAACGGACCATCAAGATAAAGTGTGATCCAAAGAATTTATTGATAGATAGATTTTCTGTCTGGGTTAAAAATAAAGAATGGTGTCAATTTATGCATCAGGAGGAAGATTAGGAAACTGAGTAAACTGATTTTGTACAATATGTCTTCTTTGAAAAAAGCAAAAAAAGGTGAGTTTTGGGAAGATGAAACTTTTCAGACAAATCTGAAAATGACAAAAATATACCTTTATCATACAAGTCCACAATGGTATTAGCTAATGTACCGTTTAATGGCAAATCCCAAGAACTGATAGTTACTCTAAAGTGGTCTTTTAATTTTGTAGATGTAAAATTCTCATTGACATAACATAACAAAACATATACAACATGCAATTGACTTTGCATTTTTACACAGAATCTTCTAGCACCATCCCTGGAGTCAGGTGGTCATGTATAATGATTTCACTCCACCAGAGCTCTAATTGGTTAAGCTGACAGTGTTACAACTCACCTCATGTTACAACACTTCCCATTCTTCCTTCTCTAGCTGCGGCTAACATGTTGCATCACCATCTCTAAAACTGTGAACCTGACACATCTCACGCTGAGTTCTTGCTGGGCAGCCATAGACAGTCTGTTAAAGATTGACACATTGGTGCAGTCCGTTTTCTGCTGATTGGCAGGGAAGAGCCAGAGGCTGGACAGACTGGACAGTGCACGGCAACCCAGCTGCTAATTAAGAGTTTAGCAGAAAGAGCATCTTTATGCAAGCATGCCTTCAGACACAACAATGGAAAGCAGTGCGAGCAGGCCAATTTAGCAGCTTCACTAAAGACTTCCAAAACAAACTGGTTTGCAAAGGTTGTGGCAGCAGACACCTCTCATTTACCATCTTCACTCGCAGCGATTTTGAAGGGATTTCTTTTCTGGATCATATTGTCGAAGTTCAATGGGTTACTCGCCACTGATGCATTTATCTATAAAGCATGCTCTCTGTAAATCCTGTTTTCTTACATCCTTTTCAAATAATCAATACACATGGCTAGAAAATTGGGCTCCAGGGAGGATTACGTCTAACAGAGTGTTCGCTCAAGCGCCGTGCTACCTTGATTTTTGGTATGGACTGTTTAACATAATCCTTCCCAATGCAGAATTTTCATTCCTGGAAAGCCATCCATCCTGGGCATTCATACCTCTCATTTACTATCATAGCCGGAGAGCTAATTGCTTTTCAGCCCCTCTTGGAACGTGTGCAGGAAATCAAGCAGCAAGAAAAGGGCCCCCTTTTCAATTTTCTCTCTAATAAATTTCCTCCCCTTCTTTTTTTTTTGCCTGAGCTCTTTGGAAAGTACAGGCAAATTAGAATTCATTGAATTCCGACATGTTCATTAAGCTCTGAAGTTCAGGCGCGCTTTTCTTCAAGTGGCGCGGACAGCTGAAGTCAGCCGATGAGATGAGAGGAGACAGTGAGTCTCTGATCTCATGACATAGTGACAAAGGGATTGAAAGTGCGAGAGTAATGCTTAAATCACTTATTCAGATGTAGTCTCAGATCTGCTGGAGATCTTTGGGCTTCCAGGCTCAAGTCAGCTGACTTGTAAATTTGTCATGAAGCCCTTGAAAAGCAGCCATTTTGTTGTAACTGATGGGGTGCTTTAATGTGCGATATTTTCATGCTCTTCCAAGAGATGTTTTTTTTTTCTTTTTGCGTTTGTGACAGCTATGTTGTTTTATTGTCACTTTCTGGCGGCAAACATTTCTGTCTGTTTAGTGCAGGTTGAAATATCGAAGACTTTTGTCGAAGGCTCAAGGCAGTGTGAGATTCAAAGGCTGTAATTTTTGTTTAAATCCAGACATTTGCTACCACCTAGGGAGGAGGTTTAGTGAGAGCGTATACAATTGAAAGAGACCTCTGGGAGTGGGCAATTGCAGGGCAAACCTCACGGCACTTAGGGATATGTAAGAGGAAAAATTGGGCTCTTTGGTCTCACAGGCTTCACTGAATCTTTTTTAAAATGCATGAGATGTGCCATGCAGCAACATGTCCGATTAAGATAAATGAGCGTGTAAGTATGACGTCTACTGTCTGTAATGGACTCTTGTTGACCTGTGAGTGAATAATTATTGCCTGGGAAAGAATAATACTCAGTTGAAGGTCATTGGGAATATTTGTGAACATAAAGATAAGCTCTCTGGGCAGCTCAATATATGTTGATGAAGAAATTTGTCATGCCATGCCTGTGATTCATTAAACTGCACAGATGTGAATAATACTATCTGGCCTGGTGCCATTTCAAGGCTGGTTTCCTGGTGCGGTTTAAAGATATTTCTTTAAACAAAAAGGACATTAGTGGTGATTACTTTGGGATGATGCTGTGAAGCGTTTTGCCTTATTATTGTTTATGCCTTTGGAGAGGGTTCGATAGGTCTCGAGAAGCCCAGAGGGCAGAAGACTGGAGACAAGGACAGCCAAACCCCCATTTCCCTCCCACCTCGCTCCATCTCCCAGCACTGTTTAACCATGCTAGGACTTGCATCTAAATAAGAGGATCTGAATAACGCTGCTTCATCCCACGAGGCCAACTGGTAAAACAACCACAAACACACACGGACACATGAAAAGGCACATTCTTGCCCACAAATTGTGTTCCCCACAGCAGGGTAATATTAATGCACACAAACATTGACCGTTTAGTCTGTCAACATACCCATAAACTCCCTGTTTCAAATGCTTCTTAAAAATTCTTAAATGGGTAGTCTACCTACTGTAAATACTAGGGATGCTCCCATCAGGATTTTTGCAGCCGATACAGAGTACTAGGGCTGGGCAATTAATCAAAAAGTAATCGAAATTGACATTCAGAACCTATAATCGATCAAATTTTGTCAAGTCAATTTTTTCAATTACTTTCCCTACCGCATGTAGAGTCACGTGACTGGCTGATTTATACCTCTGTGCCGAGCGCATGCGTATGGTCCTGAGGAGCCTTTGTGTGGCCACATACCCACGCACCTCTCAAAAAATGTAACCACATCACTATGACATGTAGCGCAAGCTCTGTGATTGGTTGGTTTGGTAGTGATGACGAGCGTGAGTGGTGCTGAGAGCCGCGAGCCCATTAGAGCATGTGTTTACAGTGTTGAGTCCCCTTGTTTTGTGTTTACCTTATTATTAAAATTGTTGCACATCTGCCGGTTTCTGCCTCTAAATGAGCTAGTTTTAGCTACTTGTATATTAAAGTAGCATTATAAAAAAAACTGTGAAGAACCTTGACACAGAGGCAAAAAAATAAATAAAAAATAAATAATCCTTCATTAATCGTAATCGGGTATAAATGTTCAATTAATAGAGATTTTGATTTTAGGCCAAATTACCCAGCCCTATTGAGTACCGATTCTGATTCTTCAAGTTTTATAAAACTTTGCCATTGCATAAGCACAATTACCCCTTAAGTATGAGATCTCACCTTACCTTACCTTACCGAAGATAATAAATTAAAGATGTTTCATATATACAGTATAATAGTCAGAAGCAGCTTTACAAAAAAATAGATCAAACGGATAAAAATTATAAGTTATGGATGTCAATGGCTACAGGTTTCTAACGTCCATTCATTCATTCATTTATTCTTAGTCCCTTTATCCATCAGGGTTTGTCACAGTGGAATGAACTGCCAACTTATCCAGCATATGTTTTACACAGCAGATGCCCTTCCAGCTGCCACACAGTACTGGGAAACATCAATACACACTCATTCACACACATACTCTACGGCCAATTTCATTCACTCATATATTTTCTTTTCGGCTTAGTCCCTTTATTAATCAGGGGTTGCCACAGTAGAATGAACCGCCAACTTATCCAGCAAATGTTTTACACAGTGGATGCCCTTCCAGCTGCAACCCAGTACTAAAAAACATCAATACACACTCATTCACACACATACTCTATGGCCAATTTCATTCATTCATTAATTTTCTTTTCGGCTTAGTCCCTTTATTAATCAGGGGTCGCCACAGCAGAATGAACCGCTAACTTATCCAGCATATGTTTTACACAGAAATGCCAACTGACCTAGCCAGGACTGGAACAAACAGCCTTCTTGCTGTTAGGCAAGTGTTAACCACTGATCCACTGTGTCACCACAGCATGCTTCATAATATCAGATTTTTTGTTAAAAAATTTACATTTAAATATGAGTAAACAGTGAGTACATTTTCATTAAAATTATTATTTTTTTCTTGAAATTACATCCATACATTCAAAATAAGAGAAATTTAATAATATATTCCAGCTTTTCATGTAATTAAATAAAGACTGAAGCTTTCATAATAGATTCAAAGATGGCATGAAAGCATCACACACCAAGAAAATCATGGCAACGGGTTTCAAACATACTTCAAAATATTGCATTTTTTTGTTAAAAATGTTTGGAAGAATTAAAAAATTAGTACAGTGAGTACAATTTCATTAAAATGAATCTTTTCTCTTTAAATTACATCCATCCATCCAAAATAAGACAAATGAAATAATATATTAAAGCTTTTTCATGTAATTAAATAAAGACTGAAGCTTTCATAATAGATTCAAAGATAGCACGAAAGCATTACACGCTAGAGAAAATCAATTGATAAGTCTTAAATCAATACATAATTAGCTTTGTTTAAAAATGTATTGACATTTAAGAGTGTGCCTACACTTGACATTTTTGGTTTAAGAGAGTATCTGATTGCTCGATTGCATTTATTTGAATAAATGTGAATAAGGTTGAATGAGGTGAAATTTGAATGCTGTCATCTGAACTCTTCGTGTGCACAAATTAAGCAGACAAAGAGCTCCGGAAATATGTGTTTTTGTCCAGTTACAAGCACGTATTGTTCTGTAAAAAGTATGATGCAACACAGACCAAAGACAGCTAAATGATGATGGAGGTATTCCTGGAACAGTTTTGAATGCATTACACATTTATTAGCTCTTCATGAGATCTCAGCTGGAAAAAAATACCATCACATGCACACAAATACATTCAATGCCTATTTAGCTGAGCACACACAACAAATTATTTAACAGAACAAAGTCTTGCATATTGCACACCTTCATAAAACATGGAATATTCCACGAGTCATATGGACCACTTTTATGATACTTTTATGGTGTTTTTCCATGTTTTTTTTTTTTTGTAGTTATAATGCTTTAATCCTTAAAGAAACACAGACAACCACCTTCCACTGGTCTTCTTTGTGTAGAATATAGAAAGTCATACAGGTTTGAAATGCCATTTGAGTAAGTAAATGATGACAGAATTTCAATTTTCGAGTGAACTGTGCCTTTAAGCATCTACGAGACACGTTCTCTCATACTGCCACACACACATCAGCGTTGGCAGAAATATTCTGCGGGCTACAGATTAAATTACTGCCATGGTGAAACTATAAACAGCAAATTAAGTGGTTGGCAAATGCTGCTACAAGGAACATCCTTCGCCAGAATCATAATGCAGTTTCTGTCCAAAAAAGAGCATAAAGAAGGGTTCAAGCCTTCAAGGGATAAAACCTGCACTCTTTTTCATTTTGAGGAAGTTTTGTGTTGATAGAAATTGGGATTGCACAGGGTTTTCATGGCTCAGTGGGATTCAGATTATTACTTTTTTTCTGATACGTCATTCACAGTTTACACAAATGAACTGTTTTCATTATTCAAAATCATGTACTGCTGAAGTACCCTCCTTTTTTCTATTTAGAAATTTACTTCTTATTATATTCTTATTTACTACTTATACACAAATCTATAATGACATCATTCGATTACTTTCTTACTGTTGTGCTCAATTAAGACAAAATTTTTAGTTTTTAAAATAAAAGACGCCAGAAAAACATGTTTATATATTAACAAGTTTATTTATCTGTTTAAAAGCACATCCAAATCCCAAAGCGCCTACTTTTGCTCATCTTCAAATTGCATGTACAGAAGCTGATCTGAGAACGATGTCTTTATACGGAGTGCATGCGTCAGTCACCTGTGCACAGCTCGCAGTTGATCGGCGGCTGCTGCACAGATCAATCTATCTCTATTCTATCTAGTTACATATCTATATACACTTTTTTTTTTTACTGTTCATCTGCACCAAGGCCCGCAGCAACTTCCTGCGTGTGCGGTGTGAAACATGAATTGACTGATTCAGAGGTTGCATAGTGAAAGCGGCTGTTTTATATTCATTGCAATGTGGTTTCAAGCCAAATAAAGCGAAAGCATAATTCTTTTGAACAGCTCTTGCAATTAGAGTATATCACATTTAAGATCAGCCATTTGATGGTACTTTCACTATTCATAGAAAGATACAGGAAAATGCTTAAACGGGGTGATAGCGGGCTAGAATGGTATGCAGATATGGATGCAGAAAGTCAGCAGATGATAGTCAGCCTTCAATGTCCTCTTTTGTCACTTCTTTAAGCATACCCCTGAGCGTGAGGTAAGATAAATCTGAACTAATTTCTGTATTCTCAGTTGAGAATGTCTGTTATAACTGCCCATTTATTAATAAAGTTTAAATCTGGCTTGGGTTTAAAATTAGACTTAATGTGTTGGACCGGGTTGGGCTCGAACACAAGTTGCACAGGCTCGGGTTTAATTTTTTTTGCGCTAGATCTAAGCTGTACCATCCAGCTGCAAAACAAAAACAACAACGTACTAAAGCTATTTCCAATCACAATGATTTCTGTACCATTAGTTCTGAAATTTTGTGGAATAAAACAAGAATATCAGTTGTCAATAGATTCAAGGCTATACTAAATAAGCAAAATACATTGTTTGTGATTCTTATTTCATAGAAATATTATAAAAAATCTTGCAGATTAAGCTGGGGATGTAAGGTTAAGAAAAAAAAAAACAGTAATTTGGACCATGAGTCTGTAAACAAAACCTTATGACCCAACCTGACCCAACAGGTCCATTCCAGATCCAAGGTCAACTCACTAACCTTTGACTTAAAGAAAAAGTGTTAAAATTAAATGTATGTATTTATTATTATGATTATTGTTTTCAAATCCAACACAGACTCACAAAAATGGATGTGAACCTGGCACAAAACCTTGGATAAGTTAAAAGTCAAAACTGCTTTTGACAAGATACTTTTTTAAAGCAGAAAAAAATAATAACTTAAGTTTGTTTAGGTTTGACTGGCATTATAAACAGTCATTCATTCATTTTCCTTTGGCTTAGTCACTTATTTATCAGGGGCTGCCACAGCAAAATGAACCGCCAACTATTCCGGCATATGTTTTACGCAGCGGATGCCCTTCCAGCCACAACCCAGTACTGGGAAACGCTCATTCACACTCATTTTTTTTACCCAATTTACTTACACCGCATGTCTTTGGACTGTGGGGGAAACCGGAGCACTGGGAGGAAACCCACGCAAATACAAGGAGAACATCAAATTCCACATAGAAATGCCTACTGACCCAGCTGGGACTCAAACCAGCGACCTTCTGAGCCACCATGCCGCATATACAGGATATTTCTCTAAGGTCACATTTACACTGTCAGGTCTTGATGCCCAATTCCGATTTGTTGCCTATATCTGATTTTTTTGCCTGTCCATTTACACGTTCTTTTAATTGTGACCCATGTCCTATTCATATGTTTACACTTGCCATACAATTTACGACGTCACACATGCGTAAAGGTGGGTTTTAGCATCTGCACCACACTAGCCACGATGAAAGAAATTGTCTTGCATTTAGCTCTGCGAAATATAAGAAGTTCGCCTAATTTTAAAATGATTTTGAGGCAGAGGAGGAGGGTATGGGCCGTCATCGCAGCTTGTGCCTATGGTTTATATATGGTTTCCTCCACCATTCAGAGGAATTTGTGGGTTTATCTTGAACTGACTCATCTTCCCAAAGGGCAAGCAGGCAGGTAACTTCTGCCGTCGACCACTGACTGCTTTCCTCCTCCATGTTTCCTCTGTTGTTGTTTATGTCTCCACACACACTCTTCCTTCTACATCATTAAATTACGGAGAAGTACCACATTGTTGCAGGTTTAATGACGTACAAAATGGAATGCCTCAGTAAATCCGATCTGCCTGTTTAAATGATAGTCGCATTGTCACATATTCAAATTATATCTGATTTATTTCCAAATATGAAGAAGGCCTGAAACCGATCTCTGAATATCCGAATGCATGCATTTCTACATATGAAGGAGGGCTGAAACCAATCTCTGAATATCCGAAAACATGCATTTTTTTTATGTTTACACGGTCATAGAACAGATCCAATCTGTGTCACATGTGAGCAAAAAATCTGAATTGGGTCACATTTAACTGGCAGTGTAAATGGGGCCTAAGTGATTGTACTGTATGGAAAAAAAGTTGTATATGCAGTAGAAGTTTTAGGTTGGTGTTATAATTTATTATGAAAAAAAGACCTACGTGTTTATTTTCACTGTTGCTTTTTGCTGCATGCTACATATTCAAAATAAAGAGCTCCACCATGTAGATGTCTGGGCCGACTGTGCTGTTCCTGTTAGCCTGTAATTCTCATTTCAGACTTGGTTCCACTTGATCCGCTGTGTGAAACAGCAGTTTTTAATGTCAGACTAAAGATGGAGATTATTTTTCGTCTCATGAATTCATCAAAATACGCATCCAATTATTTTCCATGCTATTTCTCCCCATCAGGTACCTTGGAACGAACAGTGCATTTGAAATGAGCCACCAGCATGAACGAGGGGCCCACACTAATACAGTGACCTTTTAAGTTGACAAGTGTGGAATGTGATTGTGCGCGTATCGAGAGTGCGTTTTTGTCGCAGAATGTTCTGTCCTCCGCTCTTTTAACTCGGCCTTGTAATAGCTTGAGATTGGCGCTCATTCCTAACTGTGTTCTGATGCCTCTCCTCACCGACTAAAACCACTCAGCATTTGATAAAGACAGCTTTATTAAAACTGCGTGACGGCCTGATGTGGCTGTTTGAAATCTTTTTGCATTAACCCTATTTGGAATTCAATCCTTCCTAGTGTCAGATACAACAAAATCACACATTCAGACTGTTCTGCTATGGTATTGTAAATTAAACTGTCAACCATTTTAAGTTTATTTGCTGTCAATATTAGTAAGCAATTTAAATAAAATGCCTAACATAGAAGTGAATATTAATGGTTAACTAAAGGTTACATTTTTTTGCATTTAATTTTACAATGCACTTAATGGGGTAGTTCACCAAAAGAAAAGATGTCGTTTTCTCACCCTGATTCCAATTATTTATTTATTTTTATTTATTTATTTATTTATTTATTTATTTATTTATTTATTTATTTATTTATTTATTTATTTATTTATTTATT
>CAIGQZ010001492.1:5418158-5429345 GCA_903798205.1 Danio tinwini | reverse complement strand
ATTTATTTATTTATTTATTTATTTATTTATTTATTTATTTATTTATTAATAATAATTTTTATGTCATCCACTTTATTTATTTAAAATGATGTATTCGCATAAACTACAGTAATAATGGTAAAATAAAGGTAAAACCTTAAGAAAAAGCTAAATGTTTAAATGCTGTGAAACAACAATACAAATTGATTGTAGCACAGAGGTTGCTTGAATAATTTCAGCAAACACCATCACACACAACATAGTCCAGATTCATGTTTGATTTTTGTCAAATCTATTTTTTTATTACAATAGGATTTATTTTGTATTTATAACGGTATCCTATTGGGGATTACTGAACTCCATGCAGTAAATAAACTGATAGAGGGATTAAACCATTGACATCTGGCAACCCCAAGGGTGAAAGCTTGTGGAATGTTTCAATGGGAGTTAATGGAAATTATTTTTTAAAAGGACAGGTAACCAGCAGACAAAAAAAAGTTGACAACTATGCTCAATTAATAAAGAGAATTTATGAAATTGATCAAATATAGGTAATGTCTGCAAGTAGGGCTGGGCAATTTGGCCTAAAATCAATATCAAAATGGATTAATTGAACATTTTAACTAAATTACGATTATGAATGATTATTTTATTTATTTATTTATTTTGCCATCATGATTCACTGACAGATTTTGTAGAGTAAATATGCTCACACTACAAGTTTTTTGAATGAAGGATGTATTACTTGATTTTAAAATAATTGAAGTAAACACACAATTTACTATTTATGACTAGTAAATACTATATATATTTATTGAACATCAACATTGAACAACTGAAATGAAAACACACAGTGCCTGAAACTAACAGTCACAAATAAATAACTTGCACTTTTGGAAACAAAATTAATAATTTTCTATGTTTTTTATATTAAAAGTAGAAAATAAGAAGTATCTCTTCTAAATAAAATAACTTTCCTGTAATATATCCTGTAAATAATATTTTAAACAGTGCATTTCTTGAATCTTCTGTAAACAAATATTTTAATGTAAAAAATAATTTTATTGTAATGGAAAATATGCCATCTTCAGACATCTCTGATGCAGCTTCCAATCATCTTCAATGTAGTTCAAACATGCAATGTGTAGTTAATTTTTTTTTTTTAAAGTGAGTGGCTATACCACAAAGACCACACCCATGCGTTTGACGCAGAAATTTAAATCAGCCTTAGCAGTTTCTGAATGTTAATTTCGATTACTTTTTGAATAATCACCCAGCCCTATCTGTAAGTGTAGCGATATGTAATTTCATTCAACAATAGTGTTTCTGGGGCATTTTTTAAAGGGATAATATTGTATTTTGCTGAGTGTGTTTTATGTTTTGTCAGGTTTAGGCCTGTCATGGATAAATACTGTATGTACAGTGAGTCAGTAGGTGGTGAAAAGTCTTAATGAGCAATTCACTGAATCGTTTGTTCAAATGATTCCTTAAAAATAACTTAATTAAATAATTTATGAAATGAAGCAAATGACAGTGATGAATGGATGACTTTATGAATGAATCATTCAATCGTTTCAATACAATACAATACAATACAATTGTCTCAAATAATTAATTTTCAAAACATTAATTTGGGGTAAATAAGCACTGAATTATTACTTTTAAGTGCACAAAGGCATGCAAGTGCACAAAAACACAATACTTTGCCTAAAACATACATTACATCGCTGTATCATGTCTTTTAAAAATAAAAGGGACATTTTCTGCTTTCACAGCTTGAATTATGAGGTCACTCTGATCATCATGCAGTCAATTCTTTTAGACTCTCCAAACATATTTATGTTTATTTCTGTCAAGTGAGTGACATTCTCAAAGTCACCCCAAACATCATCAAAACAACAATTACCATATAATCACAGTCAATATAGACTGCACAATTATACGTGAGTGATAATACTACAAATTAGCAACTGCCATGAAATGATTTCCTTTTGTTTTCCATAAGCATTGACACATGCATTTAATTAGCTGTCATATAATGGTTTAATCGATTGACGGCCCAGTTATGAATCCTCTTCCTTCATTGGAAAGCTGTATATGGTGAGAGCTGTACTGTGCACCCTGCATACACAGGCACTCCCAAGTTCTTTCACATTACTGGAATTACCCAAAGGGCATTGACAGGGGGGTTTTAATGAATTAAAGTGGACAGAGCTGACTCAGAGCGATCGATTGCTTGTCCCTTATGGACCTGTGTGTGTTTAGTGCCAGCAGTTTCATTCTGGCACGGAGAGCAGCTGAAAGAGAGGCAGCTCTGGATGTAGTTCTCTGCAGGGAAAAGGACGGCACAAAGTGTTTTTAACTGGCCAATCATTTTTGATTAATGAGGGTCTGTGCCGGTTGGATGTTAACAGAAGGAAAACATATCTGTAGGACTCATAGGGAGAGACATTTTATGATACTGCACGTTTCAATCTATGACAGTGGTTGTCAACGCTTTTTCACATTAGGAAATTTAGCGACAAATAAACACAGGACACAGTCGATACTACAGTATATCTATTGTGGTGAAGAAACAATGAGGCTATGAAAGATGAAAATTTTAGACCTTTAAAACGGTATATGATTTCAAAAATATTTGCCAGATACAGGTCTATATACTGTATACACTGTAAAAAAATCTTATGTGCTATTTACTTAAAAAATACTGGTAACACTATTTGATTTAGTGGCTAATTCGTATGTATTCGTACGATCTAATTTGTTCAAATTAGTACGATTTGCTTATCACCCAATTACGGTTGGGGTTAGGGGTGGGGTTAGGTACCACACCTCCTTTTTAAAATCGTACAATTTCATACCACTGAACTCGTACAAATTTGTATGAATTATTTACTAAACTGACAAAACATAAAATACTAACGTTTCCTCGTGAGATCAGGCTGGCACATACTATCATTTTAAAGTAGTTTTCAAGACTATGAAATCAATGTTTTGTCATTATTAATCAATTATGTCATGTGAAAATTACTTTTTTTACATTCTCTTAAAATAAAGATGAAGCTTGCTTTCCTCAATTTTATTAGCTCAATTGGTTTCTCAAATTAAGTCTAATAATAATTGCACCAGTTTGCTAAAAAAAAAAAGTGAAATTTATATCTTGATTTTATTAGCAAAATCTTCTCAATAATTTATAATAAATCCAGAATATAATTTTACGCAAAATATATATAAAAAATGAGAAATATGCACATTATTTTTAATGATCACATAAAATTTTTTTATGAAAATTACAAGCCTCAAGATAAATTTTTAAATATGTATATCTGTAGCGGAAACAAATAGACATCAAATCTAGACACCATCAAAATATCATTGTGTGTGTGTGTGGGTGTGTGTGTGTGTGTGTGTGTGTGTGTGTGTGTGTGTGTGTGTGTGTGTGTGTGTTTGTGTGTGTGTGTTTGTATTTTTTTATAGAGACACCAATATGAAAATCTCAGGCATAACCCATTTTCCAAAAACAAATTTACATTTGTGAACCTGCATTACAACATCAACATTATGTTGCAACTTTCAAGTTTTTTGACAGTAACCAAAAATACATTGCATGGGCCAAAACTAAAGATTTCTCTTTTAATTCAATAAAATTCAATAATTAAAAAATTATTAGAGTATTAATAAACATCATATTCTATGACAGGGATAGCCAAACTTTTCATCCCGCGACCCCCAAAATAACAAAGCCAGTAAATTGCAAACCCCAAATTCCCCCAAAAAGGTCTAACAGCTATATATACTAATGTGGAGTACACTATAAAAAATGCTGGGTTCCACACAATTCCTTTATTCTTTATTCACAATTCCTTAACACAAATTGATTAAGTTAACTTTAATAATTTTTCAACTTATTGTAAGTTAAATAAGTCGTTTAAGCAAGCAGCAATTTTTTTTTTATTTTTTTTTGAGTGTAGTGTGATACTAAGCTGTAATATCACCTTAACCTACCAAATCCCTAACCCCGACCTCAGAACAGTTAAAATACAGTTTTGGTAGCATAATCTGATGGGTAGGATAACATGTCAGGACACCGCTAATCAGAGATCATCCCCAATATTCAGTTGTGGCCTGTATTTATTTTTAATGTATTTGATTGCCATAAAGGTGTCAGAAAGTTTAACCTGGGGCTAATAAATCAGTTTGCTGCAACTGATGTTATTGCTGTGTTGTAAATCTAACATAAACACACCAATCCTGTGGTTTTAATGTAACAATTAACTGCTATTTTTGTCTTCTGTGGATTATGGATAAAATATGGTAGTTCTGATAATTGTATTAAATTTATTTGACTTTTGGAAATCACCAAGCGACCCCCTGTTATTGTTCTGCAACCTTCACTTTGAAAATCACTGGTCTATGAAGATGTTTTGTAAATGTCCTATAAATATATCAAAACTCAATTTTTTAAGTTTATTTTGGACAGCTTTAAAGATGTTTCCTCAATATTTAAATTTTTTGAGCCCTCAGATTACAGAAATATGAAAAAATAAAAGCACTACGACTGGTTTTCTGGTTGAAAAATCAGTTATTCTTAAGTTAGTCTTAAGATCACACATTCCTTCAAGGCAAATTTAGTACCACAAGTTAGCTGGTTGTTTAGCTTGACCTACTGAGGTTGAACTCTCTCTTACACTGACAATAATTGCTTGAAAAAAAAGAGAGAAAAGTCTCAGGTGCTATTTGTGGAAAGTGCCAGGTAGTGACTTCGCACCAGCAAACAGAGGTCACCGAATCTCCTGTGGAGTAGAGGATTTTAACACACGAGCTGAAGGTCAGAAGTCCTGATGTCCAGTGGTCCAGTAGTCTTAAGCCAGACACTTAACCCTGAGTTTCTACAGCATGTTTCTGCCCCTGACCTCAGTATAGCTTTCTTTACGGAAGTGCAGAAGCCATTTTGTAGAAGCACGGTGAATAACTAAAGGCTCAATCTGCACTACATCTATTGTGAAAATAGCCTGCGTGACCCCAGTGCGTTGAAAACACGGTCAAACCTTGATGCAAGTCAACAGATCGTGGAGGGGCATCGAAATGTGCCAGGAACTACTTAAAACGTTGTCACAGAGGCCTGACATTATATTAGCATATATATCCTACCTCTGCAAATGTCACCCTCAGTTTGTATGACTTGCCTAAAGCCTACTTAGTCTGGGATGGAGGAATATCATTAACTTTTTTAAAGGACATTCATTACATTTGATTTTTTTTTTACCCCGAGACATCTTTCTTTGGAAATGCCCTGAAGACTTAAGAACGGCACAGAAACCTCATTTACTGTTTATGAAAACTACTAGTTTTATTTATGCCATCTTAGTGTGTGCTTTTAGTCAATTAATATGAGGATTATTAAAATTATTCTTCAGTTATTTTAATGGATAATCAGTAAGCTTTGATTATTTATATAGCTTTTAGTTAGTAGTTAAAATATTGAGTTATAAGTAGGGCCAGACATAATCTGCAGATTTTTTTTTGCCGAGAATTTTGTAAAAAATCTGTGAATATATGCAGAATGATTTTAGGAGTATTATAACTTTAATATATGAAATAATTTTTTTTTTTTTTTTACTTTATTAAGACTCACCTTAAGACTAACAAAGCGTGCTATAGCAACATAAATTTCATTTTAATATGGAACAACAAAAAAAAAGAAGAAAAAAAAAGCTACAGCTGTACTTTGGATGGCAAGTTGTAGCATAGAGAAAAGCAAAGAAGGCAAAGTGTTTTCAGAGTCATTAAAGTTTGTGCCTTTCAGCCCACTTTATTATTATGCTGAACACAGGGGGTAAAGTAGGATATTTACTCTGCAAAGGAATACGTTTTTTCAGGACAACAAGGGGAGTATTAAATGTCACCGCTTGGAACAATTTCGGATGTCTTAAAGTGTCACAAAATTCATTTTGCATAATGCAGAAGTCGTTGTCAAGGTGCAGCATATGAAATTAGACAAACTGACAGTTTCAAGGTAGACTTTTGCTTTTAATTTTCCTTGTTCTATCACTCAACATGTTGTGTTGTGCTCTGGTCTTTGTTGGAAATAGAAAAAAACTAAGAAAAAAAGCAATGTTCCGCTCCGTTTGAACGCCACACAACAGATCTTGACTGCTTAACCCACTGTCATCGTTTCCTTTTACTTCAAGGTTTCATCTCATTGTGGTCTGTCTTGCATTCACCCCTTTTAGTGTCATATTCCCATCTATTTCCTTCTGGAACACTCAATTTTCTTTTTTTTTTTTTTTCGTGCGCACATCTCCTTGCAGAGAAAGGTGAGCTGTGAGTTACCAATTATAGAGAGTAAGTTGTGCCTATCTGTCAGGTTTGTGTGAGTGGAAGAGTTAGAGGCTCAATTTATAAGGCTGTCACACTTTCGTATACATTTATTTCCCTAGTAGACACTTTCATACCAAAATGTCCTCTCGCCATCTCAATATCTAAATACATAGATGGGGCATATAATGTTTTTTTCTGCTTTATATTAGTCGAATAGATGAAAAGGTTACACAAAGTAATGATTTTCAAAATTCCTGTACACTTTGCTTGCTAAAAGCTCAGAGGCCATAAACCAAGTATTTTGAAATATAGTAAAATTTCGGAAATACAGCTGTGGAGAAAATAGAGAGACCACTTTCTCAGTTTCTCTGTATTTATGATGTGTTTATACTTATTTACAGACACTGGAGCACAAACCAACCAATCATGAATGTCATCTAAATCATTTACAAACATTGTACAATGCATTTGTTAAAGTATTTGGTCATGTTACGTGAAATGAAAATACAGTTGTTTATTGTTAGTTCATCTTAACTCACTGTGCATTTTTTGTCATTTGTTTATTTGCATAAATCACAAAAAAACATATTTTTTCACATAATTTTATAAACATTTTTAGACAAATTAATAGCAATCATTTAACTTCAGAAGAGTAAGAAATCAATATTTGGTTGTTTGCAATTTAAAATAAATTTAAATCTAATAAATAATAAATACATAGTATTAATAAATAGTTAATAAACATATACCAAATATCACAATCTAACATGTAATTGGAACGCATTGAGCTTTCATTACAATATGCAATTATTAAGTCATTGTTTTCACAATCTTATGAATTCATGCAAAGTTCATTACCATCAAGAGTTGCCATTTTTGGCTAAGATTGTGTATTTATAATGAGAGCACCTCCACTATCTGACCCTGAGGCATTCCCTGTCTACCCAAGCACATCACAAGATGTTCAATGGGGTTCAGGTTCATTGGTGGCCAATTTATATGTGAAAATGAAGCATACTTACAGTTTGAGTCCTGTGAATCTTGCCGTTGTTTCCCTGCAATATGACCATAGAAACTGATATTGCAGCTTTAGAAACAAAACAACAAAATTCACCAACTGGTTTCACATTATTATTACTAAACATATAATAATACAGAAATATGGATGACAAATCTTATACTGCACAAGTACATTTTTGCAAAAAATAAAAATAAAAAAATAAATAAAAAAATTGTAGGGTCAAAATAATAGATTTTTATTTTATGCCAAAAATCACTGAAATATTAAATAAAGATCATCTTTCATGAAGATGTTTTGAAATATATAGATTTTTTTGCACTTTCATATTACAGATATTTAAATGTGTATCTCAGAAATATTGTCATAGCTTAACAAACCAAACGTGAATGGACAAATATTTATTCAGTGTTAATAAATAAATCTAAATTTAATAAAAAATTTACACTTATGACCGGTTGATTGTCAGTCAGTGTATTGTACAGTACAACCCCAAACACATGTTTTGTTTGTTTGTTTGTTTGTTTGTTTGTTTGTTTGTTTTTTTGTTTGTTTGTTTGTTTGTTTGTTTGTTTGTTTGTTTGTTTGTTTGTTTTTTAATAAACATATTTGTATTCTGGTTCTTGCAACACATTTTACACAGCTGCAACACATTAAAAACAGCTGGAACAATAAAGCATTTTCCACTTTGCAATATTGCCATTCATTTTCACAAAACTTGATTCTTCAACAAAAGATGTTTAGGGACTGAATACACCAAGTGATGAAGTGTTTCAGGTGTAATATTGTCCCATTTTTCCTGCAAACAAGTCTTAAGGTGAGCAACAGTACAGAGTCTCCATTGTCGCATTTTGCACTTTAAAAATTTTTCTATTGGAGACAGGTTGGGACTGCAGGCAGGTTTGCATTGTCTTGTTGAAATATGCATGGGCATCCCTGGAAAAGAAGGCAGCATATTGTGCTCCAAAATCTCTATGTACTTTTTATCATTAATGGTGTCATAGAAGTGCAAGTTACCTTTGCCAAAGGCACTGACACAAACCCATACCATGACAGACCCTGGACTTGTTGCTAGTCTGGATGATCCTTAATGATCCTTTTTCTTTGATGTGGAGCCCACCACATCCATTTCTTCCAAAAATGACCAGAAATACTGATTCAGTTGACCACATTACACATTTCCATTGTGTGATGGTCCATCCCAGATGCCTCCGAGCCCAGAAAAGTCTGTGGCGCTTCTGGACACTGTTAACATAGGGCTTCCTTTTGGGCATATTACAGTTTTAACTGACATTTGTGGATGTCACTATATTGTGGTACTTGACAAATGTTTGCCAAAGTAGTTGGCTGAGCCCATGTGATAATATTGCTTATAGATGAAAGACGATTCATGATGCAGTTCCGCCTGAGGGATCGGACATCACCGTTGTTCAGCTTAGGCTTGCAACATTGTCCTTTATACACTGAAATTCATCCAGATTCCTTCAATCTTTTAATGAGATCATGCTCTGTTGAAGGTGAAATATCCAAAAGTCTTCAACCGTGACTATATTGTCTGCACTGAAAAGCAAGTCAAAGTAAATTTGGAAATCATTACTTTCTTTTTTATTTGCGTTTTCCATACTGTCCCATCTTTTTCAGATTTGGGGTAAAACATAAGTCATACTATGAGACAGTCAGCCTTATGAAACATTTGTTGGGAGTATTACGTCTTAATAAGTCAAAATAAAGTGTTAAGACTGTGTTAATGTTGTCACAAGACTGGCATTTATTTAAACACTGCTAATATTTCAGCCATTGCAAGGTACATATCATTATACTGCCCAACCTTTCTCTACATCAATAGAAAAAATAACACAATATTATGAATATTTTTCTGAACATGCGCCTCTCAAAATGTCACTCTACATCTTAAGGGCCATCAGTTGAGTAGCGCTACACCTTTTCCTTTCCATATCCCATTCTTTTCACTTACCACACCAATCACGCTCCATGGCCGCCAATGACAAAGAGCTCAAATTTAGTTATGCTAAAGTGGCACAGGAGAAAACGAGCAGGTTTGAAAAGGAGGTGCCGCGTAATGGAGGCTTGATTGATTGGCAGAGCCATTCTCTCCTGCGCATGAGTGACAGAGTCGTGCTCGGCATGGTGGAGGAAATGAGAGTGGAATTACAATACAGGCCTGTCACTTCCTCTGGGACAGAGAAAACACAATCAGGCTTTTTACCTTCACATCAAACACACAACCTAACGCCAACACACACACACACATACACATTCACGGCCTCACACAATAGCACTTGCCACAATGGGCTCCACATCAAAAATACACTCGGCAGCCGTGCTTTTACCCGATATTATACCCCTGACTCTCTTTGCCTTTAATCTGTCACCTCACACACAACCCACAAGAGCCATTATGGAAATACGGCAAAAGGGCTTCAGTGGCTCTGACTAAAATACGGCCCTGAGTGATTTGCGCAAGGTTCTGCCCTGCAAATCTGTCTATTAGCTGGGTAATACAGTGATACTGTAATCACGCGCACAGACACTGTAATAACGAATTGGTTTTTTTTCGATAGGGTTGTGGATATAAACAGAGGAGTTTAGTGTTTGATCTGTGTGGAAGGATAATTCTGCGCTCCAGGGAATGTCACGTCTTTCAAGGTCTATAGCAAAAGGAGTGTTTTTTTTTAGAAACATGTTTGTCTTCTTGTTTGTTTTTAAAGAATTAAACAGTTTATACGTTACAACTTTTCTCATTACTGCGACATTTTGCTTTATTATTATTATTTTTTTTATAATGATTTTCATTAGATTAACATTAATTAACTGCATTTTTTCTTCATTAAACCAACATACAGTGCTCAGCATAATATTTTTATCCATTTCTCTGTGAATATAGGCAATGTATTTAGGTGCATTTAAACAAAACAGATTTATTAAACAGATATATTTATTAAAATAATATTTTAGTCACCAAACATATTTAGAAATTGAAAGATAATACAATTAAATTTAAGTTAAATATCGCCCAAAAAAAAGTACAACTTTTTAACAAAATTGTATATATATTTTTTTTGTTTCTCTTAATTTTTGCTTTTGTTAAAAAAGTTATTTAATATTTTTCTTTTACATATCAATTTAAGCTACTAATTTTTTAACCGTTATTGTAAGTTCTTTTGTTATATTAGCTCCATATTCAGTACTGAATAAACTAATGTATATGCACAAGCATAATATTGTAAAGCACAGTCCTGTCTTAAAGCACAGGGGCCCTGTCTTGCTCTAAATAGGGGAATATTGCCATTGATTTAGTAATTTAGTATTGCCACAATGATTTTATTAGTACAACATTTTTGTATTTATTAAATACAATACATAAAACTGAAAATTAAAAAGCCTGATTTCTTCTACCTAATAACTGTCTGAATTATTTGGATAATTTAAAATAGCACTGTTTTTGTCAACTAACAGCTTCAAAAATGAAGGATTAAACAATATTTAATAAAGAACCAGTGATTTCTACTTTTCCTTCTTCTGGAGTGTTTAAAACATATTTATTATTTTTTTATAATAATTCTAAAAGCAAAATCCCTGCAATGAATTGACACTAAACAATATTTAGCCAAAAGTGAAAATGCACTACTTAGTAATAAAATATACATTCCAAACTCATTAAATATGCAATGCAAATATTAATTCATAAATAATACAAATAATAAATTAAGTAAATATAAAAAAATCATATAAAAATATAAGAAAATGGGAAGCAAATACTGGGTTAATGTTAACACCCAGACACTAACTGTATTATTCCCTTCACTCTCGTTCTCTGTTCCTTACAGTGAGTTTATATATATAGTGAG